>CM060484.1:4725030-4925030 GCA_030544235.1 Lepturacanthus savala | reverse complement strand
AAATCTACAGAAATGTCAGAATCAATTTATTTTTCATTGGCAGCGCAAATATAGTTAGAATATTGCAAAAAAAAAAAAAAATCTAAAATTGTGTTTTACTACAGATAAAATGACTCTATTTAAAACTTAAAACAAGACCAAACTGACCCATATCAGGGGAAAAAAGGCAAATTTTGACGATTAATAAGATAAGAATTAAAAGACCAAATATTTGTCCATAAAATCATAGAAATCACACTGAGGATCATTACAGAACATGAAGAATATATTATATAAGATGTTTAACAAGGAGATAATAAAAGAGCCAATTAAATAATCACACAAACAACTCAAATCTAAGTAGTTAGTTGCAGCCCTACTACTGATGTTATATTAATCTATTATAATATTTTTAATATATATTGATAATGTAACAGCAGCATTGTGTTTACTTTAGTGTTGTAGCTGAGGTTTTTCATATAATATATGAATAAATCTCAACACTGAACCTGTATCAGTTTATATATATATATATATATATATATATATATATATATATATATATATATATTTTAACAGGTTAAACACAAACTATAAAGCTTTAATAAATGATTCCTTGTTTAAAGTGGTGCCATTTTATCTCAAACATGGCAGCTGTATTTAAGTCAAAATGCACACAGAAAGCTGATATGTACGCTGCCAGTCCAGTAGCCTATACTGGTATGATGATGTTATATATTGATTCACCACTGTGAAATTCAGAGGTCTCAGTAACAATATACAGTAGCACACAGAGGACGGACAAAGAAAATGCTGAATCATCAACTAATCACACAAGAGTAGCGGGAATGAATAATGTATTTTATATAATGGACAGGAAGCACTGTGTAAAATGGCAGTTATGACTAGATATGTAGAAAAGAGAACGTTGGAGTAACGTTAAACAGGAACTTGGAAGGAAGGAAGGAAGGAAGGAAGGAAGGAAGGAAACATGTGAGGAAATAAGGGAGGGTGGGAAAAAGGAGGAAGGAAGGGAGGTAGGAAGGAAGGAAACACAAGGAAGTACGGAAGGGATGGGAAAGGAAGGAGGGAAGAAAGGGAGGGAGGGAACATGGAAGGAAAGAAGGAAGGAGAAAGGAAACATGTAAAGAAGTAGGGGAGGAAGTGAGGGAGGAAGAAGAAAGGAAGGAAGGAAACATGTGAGGACGTAAGGGAGGGAGGGGTAAAGGAAAGAAGGAAGAAAGGAAGGGAGGGAGGAAACTTGTAAGGAAGGAAGGAAACATGTGAGGAAGGGATGGAGGAAAGAAGTCAGGAAGAAGGGGAACAGTGAAGTCAGGAAAGTTAAAACAATCCTCACAACAATGAAGTTAAACAGACAATACTCCACCTACTCTACAGGTGTGGGACAATCCATCCTTCCTAAGCCCCGCCCCTTTTCACTAGAATAACCTCAGTCAACAAAGTCCATCATGAATCTGCCTATTTAATCTCAAAAGCTGCTTATAATTTGACATGAATCTCACAATTCAATCATTGGGGGATGAAGTTTGCTAAATAAAACTAAAGTATAATTCTCTAGTATTAATGATTTCACTATTTTTATTGTTTCAATGCCCTGGAACCTGAATAACAACATATCATGTATGAAATAATTGAACTGCTATGGGTTCATCTCTCTCGCTTCTCCTTGTAGAACGTTTGTGTTAACTTATTCTGTTTTCATGAATATTGTGTTTTTTAAGGCTAAACCACAAGGACTTTTGATAAAAATAAACTACATGAGGAGTTAAACTTCATTCATAAAATACATTTTTTCCAGTATGAGGATGAGAAAAGTATAGTTACATGGGACCGTTTATAGCAGCCATTTGAAGAGGTTTTAACAAGACCTGCTTTTACAGATTTTATAGCATGTACCAGGTTTATCTTAAACAGACTTTTATTAGATTCTGTTAGATGTGAACGAACCACCGCGGGTCACAAGTAAAATCTCTCAACACAACCTCCCTACAGCTTCTGATAGGCTGGTATCGATCGTTAGCCCTGCACCACTAACCCTGCTTAGGCCAGTGTTTTCAGACTTTGCAAACTTGACGATTTCAAGTCTCAGATTGACTTTTACCACAGGCTCATAATTCATTTAATGCATTTTACTTTCTGCTGTAATATAGTGTTTATAGAGTAATGTCCTGCCTCCCATTTAATGCCCCTACTATATACACCTCACTGCAACCACACTATACAGCACACCGCTGCAGCTCACAGCTGCAGAATATTAAATGCTGAATGTACAACGATGAACGTTTTGTCCTTTTTGCTGTGTCCATAATGTGACCTTTTACTGATGCTGCAACGTTTAGTCAATTAATTGTGTGCTCAATTAACAGAAGATCAATCAGCTTTTATTTCAATCAACTCATAATTTTAGTAATTTTTAAGTAAAAAAACACATTTTTCAAATATTCTATGGTTCCAGCCTATTAATTATATTCTTAAATTCACTTAATAAGTGATGTACTTACCAAATTCTGTGACTTTTAAAGGATGTTTTCCTGCAAAATAAAAAAAGAAAAACTAAAGATTTGCTACAGTGCCATCTATAGATGGATTAGCAACAGAAGTAAAAACCAAGACTAGGAAGGAAGGAAGGAAGGAAGGAAGGAAGGAAATGTGAGGAAGGAAGGGAAGGAAGGTTCAATCCTATTAATTACATTCTTAAATTTATATATTAACATATTCCAAAAAAAGGCAGCTCTACAGATTGACATCTTTGCACCATATTTAAATATCTATGCCTGTAGCACATAATTGATGCAAAATATCACAAAGATATGCTGTGAAATATGCATTCAGGTTAAATAATAATAATAACTAAGGATAGATTATTAGATCTCCTTTCTTGAATTCATCAAGTGGCTCAAAGTCCAGTTAAGTAACAAGCATCTACATTTATTAAGGTTTGCACTGGACAAGTTGATCTTTACAGAGAATAGATGGCAGTGAGGCATAAATAAATCAGTGCTGCATGGTGATCAATAACAAAACACACACACACACACACACCATTAATTCCTGACTCACACTGTAACAGACAAACCCTCTAGTGCACAAGTGGCCATGGAAAACATTTTAGCACTGAATCCATGTCGGCCCAGTTTCCATAACAACGTGGTGGGCAACAAATGGCTTTGCTGCTACTATTTCCTCTCCCAGAGGGCTACTGTGAGGGCTACTCTCTCCGTGTGTGTGTGTGTGTGTGTGTGTGTGTGCGGTCTGAAGACTGATGTCTGAAAAGTAAAAATGTCAGGAGGTGCAGCCACGCCTAAAGTCGGAGACAGTGCCCTGACACATCCCCCCTGTCTCGCTGCTGGTTCCATGCAACTAAACAACCCCCTCCCCTCCTCACTGAGGACAGAGACAGAGGGGGGGACGTTGGATAATTAGAGGGGAAAGTTGGCGGCGTGCCCAATAAACAGTTGGAAGAGGCGGAGGGGGAATCTGGTCTCTGGACAGGAAGGGCATGGTCCTGGCATCCAGGGAACAGATGTAGGACAAGTCATGAGCTCAGCAGTATGAGCTGGTTCTAACTAATCAGCTGCTGCTCCCCATGAAAACATACTGCTCCTAGATCAGATTATTGGCTCCGTGCAGCTCAGCTTACACAGCGGGTCGATGGTCTGGAGGAACCCAATTTCAAAATGGGTTGAGGAGGGAAAGACATCCAAACATGTAAGAAGTGGAATATGCATTTAGAAAAGCATCATGAGGCAGTTATTCATTGCAGGTTGAAGCCCTGACACTGACCCATGATTTAAATCAGCTGTAAAATACATTTAAAACCATTATCTATCAACCAATTAGGTTTCCTTAGCCATCAAAATATTGGTTTTAATATTTTTGATGTGGGTTTCTGGGCCTTGTTTTAGTCAATATACACCTTGATGTCAGTTTTAAAAAACGGTAAAATGAAGCTCAAATGAAGCTCTTATTTTTTCCAGATCTTTTATTTCCATGGTGTTACGGGTCAATTTCGACCTATATTTATTTACTACATTAAAAAAACTAGAAATACTTTTTCTTCAGCAATAGAACTTTTATGCAAACACTAAATGAAGATCAGAACTAGTCAGTTGGCTGACAGTGCACTTAAAATTTCAGTTTTGACTCCTAATTATTGCTTTATAGTCTTATTTTTATTAAAATCTAAAATGGGTCAGTGCTGACCCCAACACAAGAGGAAGGTTAATATAGGCTTAAAATAAGACTAATAGACTAATAAACATTAGATTTACCAACATTTTACACACATTTGGTTTGATTGGATGCTATCGAGGTCACTATAACAAGGAATTTTATCATCTTGGAGAAAAAAACCTTCTGCTTCAGGGCTCTGACCCAACAAATCCATACCTGCAGCACTGGCATGAGAGAGGAAAACATAATACCCATGAGAACTTCAATATTTCCGGGTGGGGAGGGAGGGCACTGACAGTTCAACTAAACTGGGAGGAGCAAACTTAGAGTATAACAGCTTGCACAGCAGCCTTCTATATTATTATGTTATATAACAGTGCTCTATGTGCTCTCACTTTATTATCGCTGTTAATTGAAAAATGCCTCGAAGCAAATTCTGCCAATGAGGTTTTGCCACAGCTCTTTGATATTTAAAGTGATACAGAGGAGGACGAGGACCCTGATTATGAGGCATTTTCCTCTGATCAGAATGAGGCCATTACTGTTGACCCTGAGCAGCGGGGTAGACTCGGTGCTGCTATTAACGTTATCTAAACGGCTCCGGGCCCCACAAGATACAGTCGGCCATGTCCGAGGCATAAAATCAGCGTAACACACTCCATTGAAAGAGAATATACTTGAGAGGACAACTTATGGGAAGTGCATATATGGACAGCTGGTAAAACTTGGATGTGACCCACTTGTGAGCCCACGTCGGGCTCCTCATCTGGGCCATTTTTGGCTCCCACGTGACTGAGGTCGAATGTCTGGTTGCGTTTTGTGGGTGTTGTCCCTTTAGACAATAAATACCACTGTGATGCACAGTCCAGATATGCCTGGAATATGCAGGTGGTGTCCCTCAGGGAAGGATCTGGAAAAAAAAACATGGCATAAGGGTGATATTAAACATGACTGAAGGAGTAAATGATCATAAAATTATATGCAATAAGGTTTCCACATCATTCACCCTGGGTAAAGAACAAAGATAGTTGAATCTGGGGTAATTATAATCATTTTCTGGATGTTTAAATTGCAGTGAAATAACTAAATACCTGCAAAGTTAACAACATTCACAGCAGACAGAACTGCACTTTTGCTGTAAGTACCATTTAGGAAATGTTAGCATGCTAACACATTAGCGAATAGGTCAAAAGTTACATGGTAAACATCTCTAATCTGCATGTTAGCATGCTGGCAAATGGACAACCACTTGCAGACTAAATGGCTAATTAGCTAGTCAGTATTGAACAGATTAAAAACAGTGCTACACATGTCAAAATGTCAGGAATGACACCATTGCAAACAATAAATACATAAACATTACCTGTTATGTTTCATTGTGTGTCAGGTGTCAATCAAACACACACTTTGCAGCCCAATCACAGAGTTTTGAGACTAAAAGAGCATTTCTTATTTCCATATAAAAACATTTAACAGTATTAATCGGCTTCTAAACAACATTGTACTGTAAAATGTTGAAAAACGTGACTTTGCTTTCCAGTTCAATCCTAAGATTCTTCCTGGTATGAAATGAATAAGAGGAAAACCTGCTGAATGAATTAGTAGAAATAGCTTTTGCAATATGCAGCAACTATTGATTTGAGTTATGTGATTTAAAATATAAAGCATGAACACTGCTAATCTTTCACATTACTTCACACAGTCAGCGAATCTCTCCATGTGGAGGAATCACAGGTGGAATGACAGGATTGGGATTTTCCTGCACAGATCTTATCTGCAGTGCTGGATCCTGAGGAGAAGAGGAGGAAAGTCTCCTTGTCGGAAAGATGGGAGACAGAACTGGCCACCACCCTGTAACCCATGGTAACGCCATCAGCTGCAGTGGGAGGAGCTACGTGTCTCCCTGTGTCAGGATTGGTCAGGAACAGGTGTTCTGAGGTTCCATATAGGGAGGCCGGAGGAGGACTGGAGGAGGCATTGTCCAAGAAGAAGCTGGAGGAGGAGGAGGAGGGGGGGGTACCTACAGATCACTAAATATTCACCATGGTGACATCATTCTGATTCTGGGCTTTTCCTCTTCTTATCTTTTTAAACTTTGACATTTAGAGCTCTAGTAGAATGTGTACAGCCACATCAACCTGAGTTTCAATCAGCTGAACATGAAATGAGGTTTTCATATGTAAGACATGCTATATTTCACTCAGCACACTGCTATTAACGTCTCATTATCCTTGATTTACACAACCACATCGCTTTACTCATGAGACGCCTCCTGTTTTTTTTTTCTACATAATTTTTTCCATCCTCTTAATCTAACTTAAAAAAAATGGAAGTCAAACTCTTAAAGAAATAGTTCGACATTCTGGGAAAGTCATTGATTTGCTTTCTTAAATAAAAAAACCATAAAAGAAAAAAAAGTGGAGCTTTGAAATATTACCGTATATAAACCTAGGCAGCTAAATTAATAATAAAGCATCATATTTGTGAGTAAAATATAAATCTGCAAGTTATTTCAGGGTATGAAGAGGATTATACATTATAATATTGCTGTTTGGGAGCCTTTTATTTGGTCTATCCTAAATAATGTTAAAGTCTGCCCCTATGACTGTCTTGGTGTTATATTCAGTAACTTTATCTGCTCGCTATGATGCTCCATTAATTTGTATGAACATGACACCTGGCTCTAAACTCTGCTCTACAAGGCCTCTCCATCTGAGGGTATACAGCACACGTTTCATAGAGGCAGTGTTTCCATCAGCTCAGGCTTTAGCAATGAAAGTTGGAATCATTTCAAAAGGAAATGAAAGGCAAACAGTGACAGTCAGCACTGCAGAGTGTCTGCCACTGGAGTGCAGTGCTTCCCCAGTCACTCAGCTCTGTGCAGCAGACTCATTTCATTTCTCTGGGAGACGTGACGGGGGTGGAGAGGATTTCAAAGCTGCGTTGTTGAAGAGTCTCGTTGAGCAGTTTCATGCTGAAATTACAGCTCCCTGCTCTTGATGTCAAGCAGCGAAAAGGATCCAGATCATGTAGAGTCAAAGGTTTGATGGATGAAGGGTCAGCAAAGAACAAATTGACACTTTGGAATAAGTGCAATTCTTTTGCTAGAACAACACTTTGTAAAAGCATCATTTGTCAAATATTAAAACTATTTTATTTGTCCAGTAGCAAATTAATATGGTTTCATCTCAGCTGTTGCTTTATGAGTCTGTAATAAGCTCCTTGAAATTTTAGGAACTTGAGAAATACTTGGGATTTCCTGTGAAGCCTGAGGCCTCAGCTATGTTTGCTAACTCATGACATGAAGCTGCTGTTGACTCAGTCTCACCACATTGTCCAGTAGTAGCTGTTCTAGAGATTTTAATCACATTGCATCATTTTCCTCGGTTTAGTGTTACTCACTTGTAATTAAAATGATTAAAGGTTATTTTCTTTTGTCACAGACATGGAAAAGATGTTTTTACCTGACGTTTTGACGGTAAACGTGCTTCTTCTTCTTCTTCAGAGGGTCACACAAGATTTAGTTTAACGGAAAACATCGTTTAGATCTGTGACAGAAAGAAAATAGCCAATAATAATACTATGGAAATGTTCAAATTTAAATTGTTTTACACCACTTTTTCAAGAAGATTTCAATTTCTACTTGCAAAATGTAAAAAGGCACATCCAGAGTAGCTTCATTCAGGTAACTTTTAATGACAAAATGTTTATCATTTTTCCAATGTAATGGGAAAAAGAAAACTAAAGCAAATGCATCATTACAATAACTATTGTTAGACCATTGCTGTCTGAGGGAAATCTCTTTCAACACTTTCTTTACACATCAGGCTGTGCCATCAACATCACTGTTTGATCCATTTCAAACTTCAGACTCCTGCTCTGTGCATTCACCATCTTTCTTCAACATCAGGAAAAAAAAAAACAACAAAACGAAACAAACCAGACGGGAAAAGAACAATCCAGCATATGCTCAATAAAAGCACTTTTAAAGCTGCATGTACAAACACAGGCAGGGACACGCATATGATGATCGCACAAAATAACAGTGCAGTATCTCTGTGGCTGACCTGCAGCATCAAGTCGTATTTGCTGAAAATGAGTTCACAGACAGGCAAAAATATTCTTTCCCGCATCCTCTCGCAGGTAGCTGTCGATAACAGAAAAAAGTGCACTAAACTCTCAACTTAAAGATGGAAGCTGTACACCGGAGCTTGTGCACTGTGAGGTCGGAAGTTCTAAATTGCAGTAGTGTAAATTTAAAACTGACCCACGTCTGGCAAACGGATCACACAGCCCAACCTCAGAGATACTGCAGTGAAGCCGATGTCTGATATCAAGCTTTTCAATCATGCTGTGAGAGAACACGACCTTACTGAGCATGCTCAGCAAAACTAGCCAAGTACCTGTGCGTTTACACACAAAGTAGAGCCTTGTTAGGTAATAAAAAAAAACAAAACCTCCCTTTAGTCGATTAGAAGCCGCTGCAGTTCAGCGGTTTCACTCTGAGGAGACAAGACAGGTGGAAAACTGAGGATCTGAAGTACCTTCTGCTTGTCCAGACCCAGGCCCACTGATCTGCAGCCTGCTGAAGGATTTCTGCTTGCTTTGTGCAATTTGGCAAACGTGTCAGGAGTGCTAGGATGCAGGGCTGGCTACTACTGGACATTTAATAACTAAAATCAATACTAATAATATCTTGAGATTTTCTAGGATAAAAGTGATTAGTTCAAAGTTTAGTATTTCTGACAAAAAAAACTCAAATTCTCCATCTTTAATCTCAAGTTTTAAAGCTTTTTTGGTACCAAATTACTTCAAATCCACAAATAGTGTCGTACCATGTAATATCCAGCCCAATCTGGAGAGAACGGAAGCAGGAAGTGCCCAGTTAGCGAAACTAGTTCTAGGATAAAAGTTGCGGACAAACCAGGAGACACTGGAATGAACAACATGGACACAGACGGTTTGGACAGACGACTGAACCTTTCTGGACTCCACCACACGATCTACATCCTGCTTTCCAGTTATTGCCACTTTGTAAAATAATCACTCGATAGAATTTTAGATTCCTCTATCCAACACAGAAAAAGGTAAAATAACGTAATTCTCTCGTATCTCTCACCAGCCAGAGACTCCCCCCCAGTGCAATTTATGAGTGCTTGTGGTTGTGGGATGGCCACTATGGTATCTCCTTTCTTTCATACAACTTCTCAATCAACCATCACTGTTGTAAAATAAATAAAAAAAGACAATCTTATCTAAAAGATAATTAGCAAAATGGCTACTTTCAAAAAAAAAAAAAAAAGGCATGATCACATTTTCAGTTTGCGTAGCCGACTCTGAATTTGGTCGATCCCACCGAGATGGAGCTGGGCTACTTGTGTAGGTGGCACAATCTGCGGTCAGTTCTAAATCTGGACAGTCTCCTTTTCGTTGTCAGGTGATCCAAGGGCACTGGGACATCGTGTGTAGTAGAAGAGTTTGGTTTAATGCTGCGACCCTCCCTGAAAACCCACCCGTTATAAACCGTTAAACCAAATCGCTGAGGGAAAGGGGAAACATGACCTTATTCTTTGAAAAAGCTTCTAGAAATGAGTAAATGGTACAAGAAGGGAAAGAGAGCGGGGATATCTACAGACAGACAAAGAGGAGCAGATGAAGAAAGAAAAGGGGAGAGTAGGGAAGGAGGAGAGAAAGGGGAGGAGGGGGATAGATGCATTACTCCTGAGAACATGTCATATCTCAGGGACGAGGAGGGGAAGCGGGAGCAGGCGGGACAGAGGGAGGAGAGACGGGCGTTCTTCTCATGACAGCAAAACTTTCTCCAACATCTTGTGGCCACTTCTCAGGCACTTTTCGTCAGATTCGGGTTCAGAAAGAGCTGGCCGGCGGCGTGGTCAACCTCTTTCCGATGTAGACTCTGTCGAGGGAAGACACACGGAGAAAGAACAGGTTACAACCATCCCAACAACCCTTATGGTAGTATGATGGTTGAGTAACAGGACACGAGTCCCTAAAAAGTCTCCAGAAAAACTTAACCTGTTAAAACCCTAAACCCACTGATACAGGGACAGCATTGGGTTTTATGTATATACTGCATGAGAAAACCTCAGCTACAACAATAATAAGTATTCATTATCAATCAATATATATCATCAATATCCACGTCATAAATATAATAAGCTATCAATATAATATAATAACAGCTTAATATAATATCAGTGCCTTGTTTTTCCATTTCATATTTCATTTTCGATTGAAAATGGAAAAGAACAAATGATACAGGCTATGTGTTGCATTCAGTTCAATCCTGAATGTTCAATTATTATCGCTAAAAACTGTTCTGAGAAGAAATTATTTAGCCTCGGTATCGTTTATGGGGTTGGATGTGAATATTTTGGAGATGGAAAAAGTTGGGAACCAGGTGATACTTTATACTTGATGCTCTAGGACAAACGTTGTTGATTAAATATGTAAAATACATGTCTATTGCTGTTGGATGTTTCTGTAATATAACCATAGTATTAGGAGACTTACTATTAGGGGAAAAAAGAACTATAACTATAATTAAAACCAAAAACTATCGACTGTCCAGTCATTAACAACATGAAATAGTCTGAATTTTTAAATGAGTGACATAAACAGACACTTTACTAATACTAAAGGTAAAGCCGTGTTGAATAAAGGCTGCCATTTACAGTACTGTCATACTGTTCAGCCCAGACAACTGTATAAACTCCGGCCAAAAGGGATGTTGTGGTTATGCAGTATGTTAATGACGCTGGTTACAAACCACATCATGTATAAGACAGGACTGCTGTCCTGGGTCTCGTTGCAGAGACGTTATCTGATTGAGGCTCCAGGATTACTCTAACATGTGTCATCACGCACACAAAGTGCTCCTGGGAGTGTCGTAGCTCACAAGAGGCAGCAGGTGTTCGGCCGTACAGTCTGCAGCTGCTCTGCTAATTTGTTGGACAGCTATGAAGGAAAGGCTGGCTGTGTTAGTGGCTGTGCAGCCCCCCCTGCTGGACTTCATAAGCAACTGGGAAATGGGTATGAATATTACTAAAAATTAAATATAAATCGACCTTTAAAAGGTCCCATAGATGAAATAGGTTGAAAATTATAATAATCTAAATAAAATGACTCTTTCTGGGAGGGTTTCTCTTTGTCATCTTCTCGGGAAAAAGAGGCAGGAAATTGATGATGTATATGAAAAGAAGCACCTGGAAACTTAAACTTTTTTTTGCTTAAAACATAAAAAGTCGTCTAATATGTCAGGGAAAAAAAGCTGTATAAGTAACATATTAAGGCTCAAAGGCTTCAATGGGTTAAGTACCAAAAATCATCTTTATATAGTTTTACATCTCCTCTCTCAAGCTTCATTCTAGGTTGTGCCTCATTAATATTTGTTAGCCTCTCCTCTGATTGGTTGATTTGATTGGCTGTGAATAGGGGGTGGGCAACATAGTTGTGACATCACAACTCATAATATGGAACAGTTTTTATGTTCTCTGCTACTTAACCCTGACACGAATAAATCTCTTGGAGCAACATATAACATCTCGTCGTCATGTGGTGCTTGTGTTTCTTTTTTTTACCCCAGCCCCAGAGCGAGGATGTGTGATAGTAGCAGCGACGGGATGAAGACTTTGAGGAACTCGGCGGAAAAGATGCCTCCTTTCTTCATGGCCCCGGTCTTCCTCATGCTGAGTGTTACTGAGCGTCGAGGGTGGCGGAAATGAAACTCCCTGCAAAAATCAGCCGGTTTAGACACGGCGAGCAGTGCCGGTGCAGGATATGTCCTGATTGTGTTGGTGCAGGGATTAGTCAGTGAAACAATAGAGCTGTGTATATACACACAGTTTTATGACAATGTAATTGCTGCTACTGCAGAATTGGGGAGAAAAAAAGAAATCATTCCAAGACATTCACTAATGAATTTCATCCTGGACATAAAAGTAGACAAACACCAAGAGGAACCTTTAAAAGCTGTAGAAGTTGAGAGGATTTAGAGATTGAGCTACAAAAAAGTCGCTGTGAATCTATTCTTCAATTTTATATCTTCTTCTATTACAAATTAAATGTTAAACATTGTAGAGCTTCATGAATGATGCCCACAGTTAAAAGACTTAAAGCATCTCAAACAAGAATTACATTTTAAAAAAGGTTTTTCTCCGTTTTGTTCACTGAATTCTCTTTTAAATAACACTTTAAAAGATCAAACATCATTTAAAAAATAACCAAATATATCAATGTTATGAATGATAAGTTGTAGCCCTGCAGCAGTTTTCTAACCTGCCACCAAAACACAAATTACAAGAGCTGAAATTAACTAAATTATGCCGTTGGGTTTCTACAGAGACATGCGATTAAGTATTTTGTTGAAACTTTTGGACAGTTTTAGTAAAAAAAAATGACATAAAGGTAATTTGTTGAAATATAGTAATGACATATCAGTATTTAATTAAAAAAGTAATAACACATGCAATATTACAAAAGCAGCTTTAGAATTAATTCATTCTAAAGCTGAGAACCTGTTATCTATAAACAAACGTGCACAAGAAACAGAATCTATCGAGAATAAAATTGAAATGTTCGACAAGATGCAAAAAAATGGAAAAAGGTCTTAATTTCTTGCAATATATTAAAAAAAAGGCTCAACTCAGCATGAATTAGCTTCAACTCTTCAAAAGTTAAGTCAGCACCAGAGTTTCATAGAAGGTTTCTGGCAGCCGGCTTTAAAATGTGTGCTTTAGGCCAACTTTACTGCCATAATGACTAACCACCTTCCCCTGGACAAACAAGCAGCTGTGTGTGTGTCCGGTTGCCATGGAAACATTACCTTGGTGTTTACCGAGTTGAGACTTACTTGGGGGGAATGTTTTCCGGTCGACTAGACCAGTCAGCAACCCAGTCTGCGTCCTTCATCAGGATGTCCATGTCCCGCTCCTTGTCTGAGACTTCCTCTTCTGACTAAAGACACAAAGACAGGCAGACGTTAGCACGTTAGACGTCGGCTGACTTCCATGTCTGACTCTATTCTTTCAGGATATGGACCCTTTGTTTGTGCATGTGTTTGTGCAGATATTTAAATCAGGATTTGATTTAAATTCCGTCTAGGAAAAGTATGATCCTTTACCAAACAGGGAGAAAAGAATTAAGACAGAAAATCCACACTGGGCGGGGCAGGCATCTCCATGGAAAATAAAGGGAGGCAGCAGCTGCTGTCATATTCAGGGGTATGGGGTTGCCATGGCAACAGATCGATGGAGGCTCTTACTTGGCTGTCTCTTCTGCTGGTCACATCCACGTCGAAGATGATCTGTCCACCGTCCTGGGGACTGTGGGGCCGCGGGGGGCTGTAGGTCAAATAAAAAAAAAAAGAAAAAGAGGCCTTGTTAGCATCAAGAATCGATACGAACGTCCCATCTCATCATCATCATCATCATCATCATCATCATCCTGGAAAATGCCTCATACTATGAAGGCTCTTTCAATTCAGTTACGTGACAGGACACTTCAAGTGTCATAAGTATAACAGCCAATCCAAATCAGAGCACGGAGATATTTAACTAAAGGTAACCATAGTAACAATGCTCCCATCACCAGTTAAGCTTTAATGGACTAATAGAAACCCTTACAAATGTATGACAACCTGGAACACGACTTCTTTTTCTGCCCTTGTGGCCATAGCAACAGTGCTATTAATCCTGATAGAGGATGACGATACCGCAGAGTTACACCAACACTGGACATTTAGCTTGCTTATTCTAAGTTTTATAGACTGAGCCATTCACCACTTGACAGAAAAAAGCAAGCAATAAATCAAATGAACTCCAATGAAAATAATCATTGGGAACCTCCAGCCCAAATATTAGCACCTCTCTCCAAAGTTGTTTTACTGGTCCTTAGCCTCTCTGTGGTGAGAGGTGTACTTCAGTGTGTGTCTTAGGGGGGATTTGTAAAGAAAACATTGTCCTAATTAACTTGGTTCAATGTAACACCCGGATTGTGTTAAGACAAAGTGCTAAGACACGCTGGTGTTTGTGTTCCTACTTATTTACAGCAGCCTGTTGACACAGTGTTCTTGGCTCAAACACTAACAAACATCCTCAGGTGACTCAGTGACAGCTGACTGATAAGCTCTGTTTTATCATTAAAGCCTTCGGGATTACACACAAGCACATGATGTGGCCGGAGCGGTCGAAGGGTCAGCCTCCTTCGAACATGCTTAGTAAAATGAGAGGCACATTGTGAAAGACAACGTCATCCTTTATTTTCAGAGGCCAATTCGGCTCCTGCGCAGCTGTCGAGACGAGAGATGAAGCTGACTCGACATGTCGAGTGTGTAGTTATGAAAGAAAACCCGTTTTTCCTCAGGAAGTCGTTATTGGGTGAGATGAACCATCTGGGCATCAAAGATGAAAAGTTAGATCTCAGCCAAGCTACTTAAGAGTGTTTTTCTCAGCATATGAAAAAGAAAGGATCATCATAGATTTTTTTAAAAAAAGGGTGTTTCTGCATTGTGTAAACCTGATGACAGGATACTAATAACAGGTTGGGAAATATCCTAGAGCTTTATATCAAATCCGTGGATATATAATTAGGTTAATTTGTTTTGGACTGACTGAAAGCTAAGGACCTCCGACAGGAACCAACTTGACCACGAAGTCTAAATCTTCCAAACTACAGTATAAACACAGATGGTATGAACCCAATAACTCTTTGCCTTCCTTTGAACTTTTAAAAGAGTGATGGAAATTCTTGTGCTCTAAATTATATTTAGTTCTGGAAAATATTATTTAAATCTTAGAAAATCGAATAATATGACCCGAGTTTGTGCACTTCAGAGAAGGCTTCTTTTTTATTTAAATTTGCATCTGGAACAAGAGATTTCTACAGTTGTAGAAAGCAGAATAAAAGAAAATAGTCATATCATTAGGGAGAACAACACAAAGCCAAAAAGCTGTATTTTTCTACTACTTATGCCACATACATTTGCACAAATACCCTTAAAACTCACATATCTGGTACCCCTTTTTCACCAAGGCAGTTCAGGGCTGGTTTGCAGCCAGTGCCTTCTTAGAAACAGTTCCTCCTGTTCGGTAGCCAAGAAACAGGTCTGGGCCAGGAAAACTGGATCCAGGCTGGCACCGACTCTTTCCTGGACTACAAGAAAGACCCATATACACCCGGGGTAGCGGGCGGGGTTATCACAACTGCTGCTGCTTATTCATAAAAGAAGGAAGTGCATTCATAACGATTTAGGACTAGTTTAGGATGAGTGGAGGATATTTTTCTTCTTTGGTACATTTAAATTAAAGGCTGTATTCAAAGAGATGAGAGACATGAAACCGAGCAACCGATGGTATGGGAGAAGAAAAAAAAAAAGTCGGACGTGCTGCGGCACAGTGGCTTCTTGCAAGGTGATTCAGAAGAATAAAACTATAGCAGTATTGTTCTAAAGCACATAAACAACCATCAAATACTAAAAAGAGGATTTACTGTGGAGACAGAAGCTGTTGGTTTTCGGCTTCATTCGTCAAGTGAGGGGAATGTTAGAGACGTTGAGGGCAGACAACCGGACAAATCAGTCTCATTTTTTCCTTTTGCGTGAATGCTGTTTTTTTTAGCTGAGAAGCAAGTGGATGAGAGAAATACCTGAACAATCTGTGCGAGACAGTGGATACAGTGACGTAATGGAAAAGCTAGCTGGTTCTTAGCAGATTCACAAGTTGTACTAACTGTGAACCGACCCTAACACCAACAGTACATTCCTGCTGGTCAAAAAATTTACATTTGCTTATACATCTCATCTTATCTGCGTATATGCCTTTATGTAATAAAGGCATATACGCATATAATAAAAGGTCTTCTTTAGAGTAATATTGCAGGAATCTCTGTATAAAAAAGGATCCAGGATTCGCAGCAGCTTTCAAACTTGTCTTGTTCCAAGTGGAAAAAGAAATGTTCATTTTTCAGTAAAACAATATCATGCTTCACATTAAACCAGTCCTCAACTAGGAAATTCCTTTTTCAAACCATATATTTGTTTTCAAAGTTGCTAATAGTGTCAAAACAGAATCAGGTTGATATTTTCAGTAGAGAAAGTTTCTCATTTCAATCTACATATGGTTTGTGGGGTTCTGTCTGTTATGTCTTTATGTTATGGTGACAAGTGGTGAGACAGGAATTGTGGGGAAAGAGAGTAGGGTAATGACCTGTAGCTAATAGTCTGGCCAGCTGGGAATTTAAGGAATTTTATATATGCAGTCTAATTATATCATTTGCAGTGAAATTACTTTTCCATTAATTGGGTAGAAGAAGGTCAAAGGTCAGCATCGGATACAGAACAACAACCCTGGGGATAATCAGGACTCTTTGTTTTCTCCTTCCTCCTAATCCGTCAGATCCTGATGTATTTTAAGCAACTGAATCAAACCGGGACTCTTAATGCTACCTGTCGCAGGAGGAGTTGCTGCGGCTTGACTCATGCTGGGCGTCCAGCAGGATCTTCTCCATGTCTCCATTATGGATGGAGGACGAGGACGGGACGTGTTCCAGTCCCCCCACCATGGCCTCCTCTTCCTCCACCTGAGGGAGGGGCAGCAAACTCGTGGCCGTGCCCGTGGGGGACGGCTGGACCGTCCCGGCTGTTCCTCTGTTCATCTCTAACTCCACCCAGGACCCTGTGGGAAGAAAAGAGACAAATCACAACCTTCAAAACCTCAAGACACGTGACCTCATGAAGGTTAACGGTACACTTTTTAATGAGTTTCAAAGAAAAGAAATCTACACTGACCACATACAGCTCTGAAAAAAATAAGGGACTGTTGCATTTTTTTCTGAAATCAGCATCTCTACATGTATTCCAGCCATTTCATTCCAGCATCTGTTGAATTCCAACACATGAACACCTCATTCTGCTTAAAGAGGAACCAGGAATGGAATAAAGTCACCCAAGAACAATGGTAAAGACTGTGGAGAGCATGAAAGCTGGGATTAAAAATAAGAGTTACTGCACCAAATGTTAATTTCTGAACTCTTCTTAAGTGTAAACATTAGTATTATGTTGTTTTAAAATGAATATGATTTTGTTTCTTGCATTATTTGAGGTCTGAAAACATGTTTTTTTAATAATTTTGTGTTAAGTCATATCAATAAACCAATAAGACATATCCTCTTTCTGTTAAGTGGATACACGGATGCTGTATTGATTACATAGGAGTCAACTGATGTTGTGTATTTCCAGGGAAATGAATACAGCTGGCAAACGGGTCCTTTTTGGAGAATGAATTGCCCAAAAAAGGTTTTACCATATTCTTTGGTACTGAAGGTGGTGAATCAGATTTCTGATGAACTAGTGGCTCTGTGGTTGAGCTATTGACCGTTAGCTTCATATCCATTTCTGAGGAATTTGATCAGAAAGAGTCATGACTCATAAACTACATTACCCAAGATCCTCAACACAGTACACCCCAGTGAAATATCAGAAAATTACACCACCCAGTTCTAATCCTTCTCAGACCAAGACCTGATATCTCTCAAGGAGCAAGTGCTTATTTTGATGCATATTTCCAATCTTTTGGTTTAATTAACCTGGAATAATGAATGACCTGTGCTTCCACAACAAGGGAAACAGATTGCTCACATATTTTCATCTTTTGGTCACATCAGACATTTTGATAAGATTTGTTAATAATGGCTTGTCGCAAGTGCATACAGTGCCTTGGCAGTGGTACAATAAATGGATTTCTCATTCATGTTACTTACTGCACCTGCACTTTTGCTTTTTTTCCTGCTATGACATGTCAAAATACCACCGGTCTTTGATTAGTCCCTCAGAAAAGTTTTCACTCGAAAGAAAAAGAGACTTATGGCCTGACGAAACGACTTCCTCAACCTGAAGCTGGATCGGGACAACAAGACAACCTGAGGCTGTCAATCAGAGAGATTCAATGGTAAAGCTCTATTTACTGCTGCGATGAAAGGGCAGTAAATGCCTGCCTGCGTAAGAGCCGCGGTTTCTTCTAGACCTTGAATGTGATATATGACGCTGTTTGTACGTGAGCTTCTGCATGGCCTGGCAGCTGAGGAGCCACAGTTGGGTTAAAAATACAGAGGAGGGGCAGGTTAACTAGGGTGAGAATTTGGAGGATGGGGTAAAAAAAACAACAACATTAATTTCCTTTGCCAGTAAGTACACACCATGTTGACAGGAGTTTTTCAGGGGACTGAATTTCACATTTCAGGCACAAGGCCAGTTATACCCACCACCCAAATGATGACCCCCCCCCCCTCCCTTAACAGGTCTCGACTCAGCACTCATGCTCATCCTGCGGATTAGGCTACACAGCGGACTACGAGCCAAGCTGCTGTCGGCAGCCCATTGTCTCCGCTCCGTGGACTAAAACCACGTTGCCATGGTGCCGACTCTTCCGAACATTCTGGCCACAGAGCCGTTATCAGCTGTTGGGTCGGCGGACATGATGTGACCTCCATGATCTATTGATGCTGAGGCTCTCGGGCGGGAGAGGGGAGAGAGGAGGGCCGCCTCCTGCTTTTAAGATCCCAGGTATTAGATAAAAATGGTTTACGATTGCTCCAGGAAATGCCAAAAATAACCTAACATCTCAGATGGCAGAGTACACTGCTGGCCTCTATCTGATAAGAGCAAGGTCTTATTGTCCCTACAGCGGTGTCAGAGGCAGTCTAATATGTCCTGGCGTACCAATGTCACCAATAAAATTTGCTGAGTGACCACAGAGTTTATTAGCCCAATGCAACAATGCTATAGTGTTAAGTAACTATGGGGCCTCGAAGAAAATAAAACATGCAATCACTTGAAAGGAATGTGGGTTTTTCCCAGAGTTTTTCCAGATATAGTATCTATATAAACAGCTTTTTGACAGATAAACAAAAACATAAACTGCCTGACAAAAGCGACACTTTTCAGCTCATATGACAAGGGGAAGTTATAAACATGCTGCTGAATGTACAAATGAGAGTCTTAAACCAGGGTAGAAATTATTACTGCCGCCCCCAGTCAAAGTGCTGACAACTTGCTTGTCCCATAGGCGATTTAAAAAAAAAAGGTAACTATTCATTCACTGGTTATCCGATCCGCTTTGGAAAAACAAACAAAAAAAAGTGTCTCTTGTGTGTGACGTCTGGAAAGTTTCATCCCAGCCCAGAATGAGGCTTTGGACCAGTATTCATGTTCCAACTTTGCTGTGTGGCAAAGCACTTTCTCACCTTCCTCACGTCCAAAACGTCTGCCCTCTTGTCACTCGGGCCATAAATAGCATGTGCCAGGTCAACGCCCCTCATAGTGTGGCAAAACTTACACCACAGCAGCTCTCCGGGCCCCTGAGTCAGTGCAGCTGTGTTAAACAAGCCTTTGTTTACGTCATTCTCTGAAAACTGAGCTTTCATAAGATATCCCATTTCAACATTTATCTGTGTGATCAGATGATACACCACCACACATAAACACACATGAAATGATGCAATGAAAACACTGTTTGATATGTATTTTTTAACATCATTGAGTCATATTTATTTAGAAACTGACCCCAATATCGTTGATTAATTTTGCATCTGATAATATAACCTTAACATATTTTTATACAATAAAAGGGTATAAAATATAACTTCACTGGTTTTATTCTTTATTTATAATACAGCAGATAGATGGAAATGGTCACAGAAACATTTTTGGCCATTTCTGACTTCTTCTCATCTCGCCTTGTTGACAACCCTTAAACCCGCCTCCGTCCCACCGCGTGAGTCTCTGATTGGCCCGCGCGCCCGTCAATCAACAAGGTCGAAACGCCATTGGTCAAATAGCATACGGAACATAGCGTTCTCACTCCTCCCCTTCAATGTAGCTTCTTGGGGGGAAATAAGATAAATAACCGTTTTCTAAAAAACTTAAATGATTAAAAACCTTTAATTAACTTGTTATAAACGCACGGTCGCGTGCCCCGAACAGTTTCGCAGTGAGAAAACACACCGACAGGCCGTTACACCCCAACAACTCGGTGGACATTTAAAAGCTTACCGTTTAGCCCCGAGTCTCCGTTGTTGTCTGTAGAAGTAACGTTAGCGTTAGCCGCGTCGGACATCGTCGTTCCTGGTCAGCAAAGGCGGGTTGCATACAAAATAATTAAAAAATAAAATAAAAAATAAAGCTCAAGTCAGTGCAAAAACTCGCAGCACCTTCCCCGCACACATCCAGACTGACCCGAGTCGCCTTCTGCTCCGTTTTAGCGCCTCCGCGGTTTGTTTTTGTCCCCGTTAGCTGGTCTGGAGGCAGCAGCAGCACGAGCCGCGCAGACCTTCCCCCCTTGAAGCTGGCGTGATGACGTCACGACGCCCCAGTTGATAACAAAAGAAGCGAGGCTGCTGGTGGAATTACGTAAGGAAGCCGATGAACGCGAGCGCGCGCGGGGCCGCAGCGTGCACGCTTGCACCGTTGGCATGGACGGAGAAGCAGTAATGTGCGAGAAAATGACATTTGGTCACAACTTGTGACGAGTCTCGTTGCGTCTAATGTAGGCGGAGGAGACAGGAGAGGAGGCGTGTCTGCGCTCACGTACACAGCACACGTCGCCAGTGGAAAAACAGCTGTGTGGCCCGAGTCCAGTCTAGTTCTGAACCATCAGACACCACAAACCCTAATTATAATAAACCCTCACTGGCTGCATCAATATTGAATAGAGCACATGCATTTGTCTCCAATAAAACATGAAGCAGAGGACTTTAGGATATTAGGATATTAGCCTATGATTATATCAAATGAGAAAAAAAGATCTACAGGAGAATAAATATCTAAAAGCAGCATTATTTTATACGATTTGTTACCTGAATTGTGTTTTCCTTTACATAAAGGCATTCCCACCATAAACCTATGCAGAAAAGGCACAGATTGCTGCAATTAAGTCAATAACAATCATGTTATGTATCTTATTTTTTTCTTTACAGAAAATAGCATTTTAATGGCTGGTATAGTTGCTGTTTGCACAAATCTGCCCATAAACAAAAACTTAATTAGCCCATGTACAAAATTATTTTTGGGGGGATTATTCTAGAGACATGAATGATTACATAGATATATGCCAGGTTTGAAAATCATAATAAATTACATAAAATTCCCTTTTTTCTGGGAGGGTTTGTTCATGTTCTCTGGAGAAAGGAGCAGGAAGTTGATGACTTCATGTGGGAGAAAGCACTTGGAAACTTAATTTTGTTTTTGTCCAAGTTACAAAAGACAAAAAAAAGCTGTATAACAATTCGATTTTCTATTTTAAATATAAAATGGCAGTCATTGACTTAAAGATTCATATGCTTAAAAGGTTTAACGGGCTCTTCCTGTCCTCAATGTTATTAATTCACAGGTGGATTCATCCAAATGGCGTTGTTTTTACTAGTCAGAAAGCAGCAGGTTGAATAATGAATCACCAGACTAGCGGGTTTTTACACTTAGCTCTAGCTGGAAGCATCTCAATCTTTAAATATCAGCTGCTCCCATATCCATTTATGGTGCAATCTTGGATCGAGGTCTGTTGATTTAGCAGGTGATTTACGAGCTTGTGGAGTGTCAACAAAGACACATCGCTCAGATCATAAAACGACAGCTCAGTTCTCATGAGATCCCACCAACGATCAGGCAATCACAGGGATGCAAAAAGTAGTTCCTTTATTATCTTCACTGTCATAGATTAAAATTGTAGTTATACATTACTAGAGGCATCAATATAGTTTGAACAGTCCACATTTTAAATAAGCTGTGGAGACATCAACTGCTGCAAATCCGTGTGCAGCTTATTGTACCATCACATACAGTAGCAGTAATAATGTCTGCAGTAGTTTAAACAAACACTTTTAAGTGACTTAATGCCTCGATTAATGTTTCATTGTAAACTGCAGTCTTACAACACAGACATCCAAGTACTTTAGTTGGTGCAAAGAGTCCAGTGTCAAATCAAAAGCGTTTCCCTGTTGTGAAGTACTGCGTTCAGAGCTGTGGTACACCATGGGAAGACAATACTTAAGATCACGCAAAAAAAACCAAAGATATGTTAAGGTCCAGCTTCATATCACAAAATGGGACGGAACAAATCAGGTGACATTTTAACCTTTTTTAATATAAATATGACAATCATAATTATCTTTGAATAGGCTATCTCTTATACCTGACTATTGTTGAACACAAAACAAAAGAAAGAAATGGAGCCGATACACAGAAGATGTGAAAACTAATAAAAAAAAAAAAAAATCTGGACCTACTTCATTTGGCCATCAAGAGCCTGAGGCACAGCGACAGTGAGCAGGACGACTCCTCACTGAACTGCGCTTTGAATCTGAAAACATGCGGTACCTCTTGACCTCCAGGAGGCGACCACTGAGGTGCTGCTGTCCAGTGAAACTGTGAGAATTCTGACTGACGAGTGTGCATGGTTTAATGGAAAACAAAAAAAAAGTTGGATATGTGAAGAGACTCAAAGAATACTATGAAAGTATAACAGATGGTGAGGACAAAAAAAAACAGACTGGCAATTTTTTCTTAGAAAAATAAACACTAACATGGCACAGGACAATAAGGGGACATATACTAAATAACTGTTTTCATCTTTCTACCACAGATCCATTGGGGAGAAACAAAGTTATAAAAATAAGTGTGTTTGTATTCAGTATTTTGAGGAAAATTAAATAGTTTTACCCTGGGGAAAGAAGGTGGGATGGCAGGAGAAAACATACCAAAAAAAAAAAATAAAGAAATTGGCACAACATCACTTAAACAACAAGGCAGGTGTCACTCTGCCACAGAGGCTGATGATGGGCAAGAGTGAGGTATCCTCTGTCCACATCTGGAACAAAGTGGCAAAGTCTGGTCACCCAGTAGCGGCGGACAGGGATGCTGGTCGTCGGCGGTTACCACGGATCACACCCTGGGTGAGGCTGCGAGGCGGCGGGTGGTACCGCACGACGTCACCCACGCCAGATCTCACGCGAGTTCGCCCTGCGGTTAGTTCACTTTGTCCTGGAATATGTAGAGGTTGTTGGTCGTCGCCACGGCGATGATGTTGTCCTGGGGATGCCAGGCAGTGTGAAGGATCTTCTTATTGAAGTCCAAACTGTCGACGCTGATTTCGTCCTTTTTGCGCTTGCCGCCCGCGCACACTTTGCGGGGCTTTAGGACCTGCATGGGCTTGCTGTTTTCCCGGGACGCCTCCAGGGTCACGTCCCGCCGCTGGCCGCGGTCGAACATCCGGAAAAAGTTGTTGTATGAGCCGGTCATCACCACACTGATGGCGACATGGGAAAAGTGTGTGAGCATTTATCAACATTTATATATGTATTTAAAAACTGTTCTTTTCTTAATCACTGTTTCTCTGTATCTGAGCTGCGGTAACACACAAACTTCCCCAATGTGGGATCAATAAAGTTAGTAATCCAACAATCTAATCAACTCAAAAGTTATCTAGGAATAATATATAGACTGAAAAGACAGAAAGACAAGATCTATTGTAAGGGCATTGGTCTTCATCAATCGTCATGTCATATTCCAAAACCATAAACAAAGAAAACAGACATAGAGCTGAAAATGTGTTGTTTTTATGAGATGGTATTGTAGATGTACACTTTCTGCATGTCCTGACCTGTCATCGCCATTCCAGCAGCATTCAAACTTGTCGAAGATGCAGTCATTTTCATAAAGCGAGCACAGCTTGCTCCTCAGGTATTCATGAACCTGCAATAATCAGAGGCAGTAATGAGAGGAATGCTATTACTACTACTACTACCACCACTACTACTGCTGCTGCTGCTGCTGCTGCTGCTGCTGCTTCTAGTAAAAAGTCAAACATCCACTGTGAAAGAGCTACCACCTTCACTACCACTGAAGGTTTATGTTTTCTCATAAAATCCAATTTACATAACCTGTCAATGCGTTTATGAACCAGGTTATCACAATAGAACACACTTTTCTCCCTGTATAAACAAAGCCCTGTGTTTAGGGCACCCCCTAGTGGCCATGATTTGAAATTACAAGGAATGATAAAATAAAAAAGGTGTGGTCCTTATCTTTGCATGCTGTTTATATTAGAATGGAGCAATAAAATGCAGCACAAACATTTACATCAAGTGTGAATTAAAATTCAGCTATCAATTACAGAGAGAGGACACATCATTACCTGAACAATACCTTAAATTAATAATTTTAATTTAATTGTAACCATGGTAACTAGGCACCATTTTTTCCTCTTGAATTCAGCCAACAAGACAGATTCATTTAGGGCTGAGGGGTTCAAACTTATAAGATGTCGGTCATTAAAATGAGAGAAAATGGCCTGTATATCACTGTGACTGTACCTGAATAATTACATGAAGAAAAAACCTAATATAATATTACCAACAGGAGATTCTCAGAGTACGAAGCTCACAAACGTACACTCCACATTGTTACTGTGCACCTGTTTCATCAGTCTCACCTGATAGGTCTCCACTGGCCTGCTCTCCATGTTCAGGTCCCAAATCTTTACAGACAAATAGTCTCTGGTCATCATGTAACGACCGTTGTGGCTAAACTTAACATCTGAGATCGAGGATATGATCTCAGAAAAGAAGGAACGATTGCTGGGATCTTCTGGTTCCTCAAACACTGGACAAGTAAAAAAAAAAAAAGGAATGAAAGACCAAGTCAAGCTGCAGTATTCTCCAAACATTAAGGTAAGTGTATTTCTTGAGGTAAATGTGGTGATTAAAAGTGATCAAAGTAGGTACTCACATTTGGAGTGTTTGTCACATAGTGCTGAAGCCCTCATGTCACACAGGCGGATGGTTCCTTTGCTGCTGCTGTACACGAAGGTGTTGCACTGATGAGGGTGGAACTCAGCTGCTGTGATCACCTCCGTTAGCTCCTCCATGTTGACTGGTTTAATGTCAACAATGTCTGAAGAGCACCGGGCTAAGTGGAATACACAGCTTTCCAGTGCTTAGTGCACATATACAAAGAACAGGGAAACAAAAGCAGTATCAGACTGTCGGATCAATCGAAAAGATGAAAGGTGTCTGGAGAGAAAGCAAGATGGGTAGTAGGAGCTAATCAATCTTACTCATTAGAATATTTAAGGGAGACAGCTAAGTTATAAGTTGTTTTTCTTTGATTCATTCAGATGTTTTTCTCCTTGGTATAATTAGTTTGGACAGGTCTGAACACTAAAATCTATGGGTGTGGACCAAAAAACAACAACAAAAAAAGACCCTTTAAGCAAGTGGTCTCAGTCTGGTCCCAAACTAATGCTGAAGTGGTTTGTTTATGGTGGTAATATGACCCACACTCAAACAAACCCAAATAAGTCAACAGCTACTGTAGCCTATGGATGTGTCATGTTGATCTATTACCCGTATGCTAAATATAAAATAAGGCACATATTGGAGGAGGAGCCAGAGGAGTGTGGTATACAGAAGGAGAAGAAAACAGGATTTATAAGAACATTTCTGCGTGGGTCAAGTATAACCCTGATAATAAACTCTAGTGTCAAGAAAAGAGACAACGCTGAGAGAATTGCAGAAATTATTTGTTTGTGTGCATCAGCGTTTCCATTTCCTAAAGCTAGAACAAAGTGCCTTCAGGGCGCTTCTAACTTTACGGCCATAAATCACACTGGCAAATGTCCGGGCAGTCAGCCCATATCGTAGCCTCGCTGCGGATCTCTGTACCTCATTTTACCGTTGAGACAATCTCTAGAGTGAGGAGCTGTATCCCGGCTGCTAGCAGTAGCTAATCGGCTCCACATGTTTCGCTGGCACAACATGTCCTAAACCCAGTGTTTCACAGGGCACTGTAATGTGCCTGTAGGGGAAAAGTGGAGCTTTTCAAAACCAGGATTCCTGCCTGTTGTTTTACCCGATTGCAGAGATTTTATCTCAGCAGCAGCAATAGCAGCAATAGCAGCACAGTCTGTGTGTGAATGGCAGCTGCTCAGCTGTCTGTCCGCCTGTGTGCGGGTGTCAGCCTGTGCATCGCCCCAAGGCCACTGCACTGCACTGCACTGTTTCTGATTCAGTCCGGCAGACAGAACCCTCTCTCTGCTACCACACTGATGGGACTGTTTAGAGGAAATTATTTTCACCTGAGAGATTTAAATATATAAAGCTTCAACAGAATTTGCTGGTTAAAAAGTGGTCATTTCTAGATAATGTAAACCTTCACCACAATGACTATTAGAAACTGGATTACTGTGAACTGTTTAAGTCAGACACAGACATTAGTCAGTATCAGTGCTTCCTCCTGCCCTCTTTTGCTGATGTGATTCAGTGCTGCAGGTCCTGCTAGTGGAGTAGAGACACAGCTAGACTACATACAGACAGCTTTTGTTTTAGCTTGTCCGGAAAAATTGACTATCAGCTTTTCCAGCTTCCTGTGGTTGTGCAAAAAAAAAAAAAAAAAAATCACCTGTGAATCCATCCCTTTTCTACATGTTATGAAATGCACTGGAGGAAACCCTGAAACATGTTTCTTTCAGCAGATGAATGTGAAAACAGCCTTCAAGCACCAAACTGCACGATTAAGTCCAAACGCTGAAACAGTGAAAGAATTCAAGGATACTGAAGCTGCGGTCAGTGATCTCGAGGTGCCAGAGGTTGATGCGGAGGTCGTCTGCAGACAGGTAGGTTTCATCGTCGCTGTTGACTGAGATAGAGTTGATGTGGTAGGTGTGAGCGTTTGCAAACACCCTCCGTGGACTGGCTTCCACCATGAGGTCCATGGGTATTAAAACTGGTACCTGAGAAATGAACAAAACAGGACCAGAAATTGATATGTATTCACTAAACTGGTTGAACTAAGAAGCAACAACAACCTCTCATATTTCAGCTGCTTCTTTCAGTTCATATGTGCATCTGAAACCAATTTCGTCGAATTCTAAAATCCAACAGCTTCCTACACACGCCATAAAATAATTATCGATGTGCAACTGTCCGTACAGCATTTGTGCACCATCAGTGAGAGCTGTCAAATTCACATTAAAGAACACCCTGGAGGGGATTTATTTTTAAATTAAAATGCCTTTAATAACCGACTTTGAATTCTCTGCCAACATCAACGTATCTAATGTGAGCGGTTTGGCTGGCTGCTTTAATAACGATGCACCCTGAAGGTGCATGGTTGTGACAGGAGTCCAAACATATCTCAAAGAGCTGGAAGCATAGATTGGGACTTAGTTATTTTTGCAGTTAGCAACAGAAACCCAAACCGTTAGTCCTTAATTTTACATCAAAGCTTGTCATGACATTTAAAATTAATGGTATTTAGCTCCAAAAACCCAAGATAATGTGCATTAGTATGAGTTTATGAGCTTACTGTCAAACCCTGAATTAATAAGTAGATATATGCATGTCAGGGTTGAAAATAATAATTTAAATAAAGTAGCCTCTCTATGACAGTCATAGATTTGGGTAAAAAGAACCGTCTTTAAAAGCACTTTCTGATTATTATCATAAAATATACATACAAGACCCTCATCACATGCAATGGATAGATATTTAGAACAAAACAAACCAACCAGCCAAAAAAAAATCAGGTGCAAAACAAAAATATTTCTGTCCATGCACACATTAAGACATGAAACATGAGTCTGTGCACTTTATGATCAATGTCAGGAGCCCTCCAAAAATATTTGCCCCAATTTCTCATCCAATCTTCAAACCATTTATAGGACATCTTTTTTATATGCTGCCCTCTCAGCAGTCCAGTGTTTGGCTGAATGCAGCCCTCAGTCCTCATCCTCTGCCTGTCATGATTCAAGCTTTGACCCAAATTCTAGTGTGTTTTTCCCTTCCCTTAAGACTCACCTACATTACACGTGAATTATAAAGGCATCATTTAATGGTTGATCAGCGAGGATGCAGGGCAGGTATTGTGACCATGCGTTGTTACGTAAGGAAGTCAAACTACTGAGCTGCTGCTCTTAATATATCAAGTATGAAATAAATGACTGGGGATTACTTTACAGTTCTTCATAGGAACTCTGGTCTGTTTGAGTAATCTCATCCCTTAAAATACCTCAGGTTGTGTGTGACACAAGGACTGACCCGCAGTGATGTGATAGTGTTGGGATCTTTGTAGCGTCCATCCTCCTCTTTCAGATTATAGCCCTCCGGTCTCTTGTCTCGTTCGCTGATTTTCCACAACTTAATTGTTTTATCTGCCAAACAAAAAGAAAAAAATGTTATAAATAGCAGCATTGACATCTTTGTCCAAAGGAAAGATGCCTATTCTTTGATTTAACCATATTTTGATCACTTTAAATTTCAAAAAATTCAAAAGTGCCATTTTCCATTCATTACAAAAAGGCCTAATATCAAGTTGCTGATTTATGTCCACGCAGAATCGGTTTCACACAGATTTGTGTCATATGTTTAACGAGTGGTGGCCTATGACATGTTTATGCTGACTGCCTTCACACTATATGGTCCCAGAATGAAGAAGTAGAGATTAAATATTTGAGGTAGACAATGGGAAACGTCACTTATTAAAGTGTCATATATTGGTGTTCAGGAGGAAATTTCTACATTATATTTTCTGAAATATTAATTCAAGTTCTTGTTCACACTTTACTCTGAAGATTACAAATGGCTATAATTAGTTCCTCAATTAAATAGCATTAATGAAACCATCTATCAAAATTAAGACAGATGTGACAGACTCACTTATATTAAGTGAGTTACTTTACTCAATCTAAAAATCTGGTTAGCTTGTTCAATTTATGTTAACGTGCTGTTTCTTTCCACCATCCACTTGTGCAGTAGTGATGCAATGTAAATGAGAGTTTTCCACCTTTCAATCAACTAAGACCAGTGCAGCAATGTTTTTACGCCTTTAAAAATCTAGTACAGACTTGGAATAATGAATTTACCATTAGTCGACAACAGGAACTGAGCAGCATTCTTCTGAGGAAGCCAGCGAATCTTATTGATCTTCTCTTCTATTTCCAAACTCTTCAAGTAGTCAAACTCGGGCTCATGGCTCTGGAAAGTGCTGTAAACATTGTACTCGCTCCGGAACTGAGGCTGATTCTTATTCTGCCAGGATCCAGGGGAGAGATCAGAAAGATGGAAAGAACTCACATTAGACGAGCAGGCTGGTGTAGTGATTTTTGTTCCATATTTGATACTTTCACTTAAAAAAAAAAGAGACAGCCGTCTTTAGAATAAGAAGTGACTGATTTTTTTTTTTTTACAAAGAAAAACAACTGGAATGGATGTAAACATGTCACAAGCTAAACATTAAATCTCTGCTTACAAAACAGTTACCAGAATAAAATCAGGTTTGATTATTTCAGTTCAGGTGTTGACTTTCTCAAACGTATCGTGTTGTAGGAAGACAGAAACACAGCTGTACCTCTATTTCCTGCTGGAAAATCACGACACGCCCACCCTTGTCTCCTGTGGCTAGTAGCTCCCCTGTGTGGTTAAATTCAACTGTGGATATGATGTCCGCTGAAAAACAAAAAACACAAATATGTCAAACATTTAGAACGGCGTTTGCAGCAATGTTATTCTTAACCTAACGTACACAGATAAATCAGCCTCTTTCCAATACTTAAAACAATGAGGAGCCACTCAGTTAATCCCAGTTAACCCTGGATTAATCTTTCTGGGAATCAGAGCGCACTCGATGGACGTCTGTAGGCCGAGATGCAGAAGGATGTCAGAGCATGTAGAGCAGACGGAAAAGAGTAACCTAGTTCTTTCCTTTTTTCTCCCCCCCCCACCAACATACACTCACACAGCATCACCCAGCAGCAGTATGTTGCTTTATGAACTGAAGGGAACATGCGTACATACACACTTGCTTAACCCTTTGCTGCCCACTGAAGCAGAAACAGAATGCTGCAATGCCGTTGGAGTAGTAGGTCTTTGTGAACATTGTATTCCCTGAAGCCCGAGGTACGGGTTAGACATCAAGAGTACTAGGAGCTAAGCTAGGCTACAGGAGTGAACACTGGGAAGTCACTATCTGACTGGAAGCTGCATAAATCAAGGGCAATAAAAAATGTGAGCATGCGGAAATGAACCATTACTCCTTCAGTGCATTGTAGGAATGTGTTGAAGAGCTGAAACATACCAGGACACAACGAAGAAAACAACAATCAGAGCTGTTGTGTAAAACATGCTGCACCTTTTTTAAGAAGTATTACATTTCATACATGTATGTTCTAATCACTTCGTGTTATTTGACTATTTTAACAAATTGTATATTGACAAATGAGAAAATATCATGACAATCTGCAACTTTTTATTTATTGGCAGGCAACATATTCCATTCTATCTTTAAGAAAATTATACAACTTAAACCAGAGCAGCCTATAGCTTATATCAGTGATCTCCAACCCCTGGGCCCCTGGGTTATTTGGTACCGGGCCGCACAGAAAGAAAAAATTATTTCCATTATTTTATTTTATTTTTTCGAAAATGATGTTTTATTTTGAAAAGTGACAGGATTTCTCTGTTACATCCATCTCACTTGACACACGTCATGGCTGTGACACCACACGTCACGTGATACATCCCGCTAACAAGCTCAGGGCTCCCACTGATTCAGTGCTGCTGTGATTAGCGAGCATTTTCATGCACTTTGTTTTTGTGTTGTGTCTTATTTTGAAGGTATGTTTAAACATTACCATAGCAACCAGAGTGTGTTGCATTGTGTTGGCGTAGAAACGATGTTGCTCATGTGATGTTCTTATACGAGGACACCGCTAATAAAGTTGCACATGATTACACAGTGGATTTACGTTCATTATTATTATTATTACTATTATAGAGAAAATACCACAGTTTCTAATGCCGATCATGTCATTTTATTTAGTTTTTATCAGCTACACCTTTAGATTAGGCCATGAAAATATTGTCAGTTTAAAGTTTTTAAACTGACAATACACAAACAACAAATAAAGTTTTTAATGACACACAATGTAGAACAATAATTATATATACACTCATAACTTGGATAGATAGAGAGAACTTTATCTCCGTTCTCAGGGCAGGCCAAACAAGCCCAACAAGCCGGGCTCAATCCAAGTTGTGGCTTTGCCACTTGTCTTTTATCGTGTTGTATCGCTGTGTGTGTGTGTGTGTGTGTGTGTCTCCATCCATCTATGTTCACATCTCTGGGGATGTCAAGAAAAGCACGCCGATGCTCTAATAACAGAACCACAGCTGCACTGTCATGATGGCCTTTGCATCGTGAGTCAATGATAAAGTCTGGAGAGGCCACTTTTTTGTTCCAGGAAGAGCAGATTTCTGGCAGACGGCTTGTTCCTCTTCTCAACTATAACTGAGAAGCCGCTCGCTCTCTACACTTGTGCACAGAGTTAGACTTGTGCGAGAGAGGGAAAGCGTCTTGTTTTGCTAAAAAACAAGTGGCTTGAATGGGCCATTTAAGCAATGCATAGCGTTTTATCTCTTATAGAGGCCATTGATCAAACTATTTAGAACGAATATTAGCCAATAACAATCTGCGGCAAATTCAGTCTTATTTATACCATGAACTGTGAAGCATTGTGTCAATTCTACCCTTTACTCTGCAGTATTTAATACTGATAACTTCCTAGAACTCCTGCTTAATAGAAGTAAACTGTACACTAGTTCTCACTTCTTACTCATGGGATGTATCATTTAACATGATTGCTGAATTCCTCTATAGTTGGGACACCTGTACTGCAAGCAGGACCAGTACAAGTGGCTCCTATCGCCTGCGTCTCTTCATCTAAACCAGCTCATCGTGACTTTTTACCATTCCCCTTCTGCCCTGCCAACAAAAAATGCTGAATAAAGTCTATATTTTGCTGTGCAGATCGATTTCGAATCAGGCTAAAAGTATGACTAACCCATGCACTGTATATAGTTGAGTCATGGCACTCAATTACTAACCTCAGTGACAATCAAGTCTGAATTTCCTGTTGCACTAAGAGCCAGTGGCTCACCAGTGGAAAGCTTTTAATGTGAAGCAGAAATAGCAGGAAGTGTTTAGCACTACCTTAGCACAGCAATTACAGCTCCTATAACATAACACAGGAGCAGAAGCACAGAAACTTTTGCTAAACAGAAGCTGAAACATTTCTTTAAGTTAGAAAGTCTTTCAAAACTTTCTTCAAAAGCTGACGTTATGACTCCCTAAACTATATAATTTTAGTCATGTAAATATGTCAAATTAATGGATTAATTCCTCCATACAAATTGCCTACTCCTGTAATCAATGTGAAAGGACAATGACCCTTCAATCAAACCAAAAAGACATAGAACATTGCAACACCTTGTATATTTTAGGCAATGTTATTAATAATGCACTTTATCCTGTGTTCTCTAACCACCATCTGGAGATGAAGCAGATTGTTTCTGACACATCACTCTATTAGTGTTTACTCAAATAGTATTACTGGACCCTAAAATGCCCCAATGATGGAAATAACGAGTTAACAGAAGCGAAGAGCAGTTTTTGTGACCTTTTAAAGAGGAGAGATGAGTAGAGATAGGGCTAGAGGGAGGGAGTTAGCAGTATAGATGTGAATATCGCAGTTCAGTGTGTACAGCTCAGGTTATTTGTTAATGAATAAAGGCTACAACTCAGACACTTCTAAACAAATAATGAACAAATAACAGCCTCCATTTCCATTTAGGGAATGCAAATGTAACGCATGAGAAAGACACTGAAATACTATCTGTACAATCAGTGAAAGCTGTTGTGTTTTACCAATAACATTCCCCGTCCTTGCTTTATGCTTATAAATAAAACATGTTTGGCAGAGCTTATACCTTCAGCTACGTCGTCATCAATGGCTCCTTTCACCTGAGAGAAGCACCACTGCATATCACCTCCAGGTCCTGTAAAGATGAAAATAATGATTTTTTTATATAGCAGGGGGCATTCCTAAACTATTAGTGCATCAATTTAGGTTTATAAGCAACAATTAACTGTCTGGTGTGGTATGGCGAAACGTTGTGCGGATCAGGTTTTGCGCTCACACACGCAAGCGTGCAGCATATTTCTGCATGACAGATTGAAATGATGTTGGAACTTCAGAAACACGGCAGGCCTGTTGCACAAGTTTGCGCAGTCATACATGTGCACATATCCTCTCAAGTTGTGTAAGCCTTAAAAATCGTACATAAAGTGAAACTGATCGTGAACGCATCACGCCGTGATCTCACACTCTATCTCTGCTAGAACAAATCAATATAGAGCCATCCTTGAACTGTTCCACACACACATACACACACACTACCTGTAAAACCAGTGTTATGGCCACACTGAATAGCAAATGTTTTGCAATACAAGGATTTCTGTGATCTTTAATGTTTAATCTGATTTGAGACTTAGTGGGTACTGTGGCATTCTCCAGCTGAAAGAAAGAGTAAATTATAAATCACGTTCATGAATGCAGGCTAAAACTCCAGATTAGAACAACAGGAGGTGGATTCAGTCCTGAAACAGCAACATGAAACATGAAATCCTCTCATGCCAGACTTCTATGTTAGAAATACATTAAAGAACAAACATGCTGGTTTGATTGATTTATGACAACCAGCACTCAACAGGTTCTCCATCAACGCCTCATGACACAACAAAGGTAGTTGAATTCCACATATTTTTACAGTGATCATCTGTGTTATTACACAACGAAAACTGGTCTGCTTTGTCAATAAAAAAGGCCAACCCATGGTGGAACAACTCTGCAGAGAAATCAAGGACACTTATGAGTCACTATGGCTTCATCACAGGCATATTCTGAATCATGGTTTAAAACAAGAAGCCAGGATATAGTTGATACTAGTCAGGACAGAATTCTGCTATTAACTGCAGCATTTCTTGCATACATTTAATACAAGATGATAATGTGCAATGCCTCTGGATGTGAACCGGTGGCATTTCCCCCGCCCAAATGGACCCAATACATGCACTAAATATATTGACCTATTTTTACTAAATGATTATATAGCCCTCAATCTAATTTGGCTACAATGGACCGAAGCGCACATAATCCCAATAATAACTCACGTTACACCCACTGCACAATTACCAGCTGATGAATGAAACATGAATGCTACAGCCTTGATAAATCCCTGCTTATCTTCGGTTTTGATTGGTGTGGAGATTTTTGCAGCTTGGGATTTATTAATCACTCCGTCTACCAGCTCCGTGATTCTTCCCGTCATTTCAAGTCAGAAGTTGCAAAAGGAAATTTAACAGCTAGTCCAATCCCTGCAAGCAGGCCTGGGCTGCTAGCATGCTGCATGTGGGCAATGTCAAAGTTTGAGCTAACGCTAGCTCGCCTAGTCATGCCATGTTTGGAGAAACGTGTGCACGGGAGTGGAAACGGGGCAGCTGCACCGCCACGCGATTCCCTTACAGCCACAACAACGGAGCAGATAGCTGTTAAATCCGGTGGTTAACGATAGACCGCGAGAACGGTCCCGGGCCGGTGAGAAGACTGGTAAACAGCTATTGCTAGCTTAGCTTTAGCCGGCTCGGTGATGACACCGGAGTTTGCTGGCTAGCCGCCGTTAGCACGAGCTTCAGTTCTCGTTAGCTTTGAATGACACTCGGCTTGTTGGTGAAATCGTGCAGCCCTGTTATATAAAAAACAAAAAAAAACAAAACGCCGGTTTCTCGTAGTATGTGGTTGTTTATATACATATACACGGGATTTACCTGCCATGATGAGACGAGTCACGATCCTGCTCCCCACTCCCACGCGCCGCTGGGTTCGTGGGATCTGAACTTTTTTTTCTTCCGGGCACTAAATTCACCGTAACACCGGTTATAATATCGCTCCCGTTGCTTTTCCTTTCCCGCTCCTCCTGCTCCTCCCTCTCTCTCTCTCTCTCTCTCTCTCTCTCTCTCACACCCCCCGCCGGCTACTCCACATCCCACAAGTCACTTCTCTCCCCCCATCCCATCTCGAGTCCCTTTACGCACGTGAACCAAAAGGCTTTTTATGATGCGCGTGCACATACAGCGAGGCTACATGCTATTAGTGTGTGTGTGGTAGTGATGGAGCGTGTCTAGCAGCAGCTTCCTGAAGTATTAATACTGTGATATTGTGTTGTATCACTCAAGACCCTTATTTAGTTTATATTATTTTATTTCTAAAATTGTATACAAAGTCTGTGCTTATACCTAAATAATTTTTGTACAGCAAAATTTATTTGTATTGTATTTAATTATTATTATTATCATTATTACCATGGGAACACACTTGCATACCTAATTAATATGCATATAAATCACCTCTGAATACACAGTGAACCATCCATACTATATGTATGATTTATTATGTAGTAATAATCAATTATATATATATATATATATATATATATATAGTCAGGAATACTATATGTGTAGGATTGGAGGCAGTGACCTCATTTACAATCCCAGTGGCCTGAGGGTAGAATCTCTTCCTGAGCCTCTCAGTGTGACTTCTGTTGAATCTTCTTCCCGATGCAGGCAGAGAAAAAAAACCCTGTAATCTGTGTGGTTGTGATCTTTAATGCTTCTCATAGTCTTATTTTTGCAGCGTCTTGTGTAAATCTTCTTTACGCTGAGTAGAGGCATCACCTATTGTGTAATTAGCTGAACAAGCCGCTCTTTGCAGTCCTGCTCAGTGCTGTTCATGCACCAGGCAGCGACGTCGCCTCTCAGGACACATGGAGTACTTATTTAATTTTACTATGTCAAGTGGTTTAAAATTAATTTATTTAACTCTAGCTATGTTTTTTTAAGTTGATTGTACTTATATTTTTCAGGATTTTGATAAGAATTTACTTTAATTTCTGCTTAAATACATTAGGATGGAATTACTTACCCTTGTTTTTTGGTCTACTAAAACAAATTATTTAGATTCAGTAAATGTAATAGTTTAACTCCTACATATTTGTTTATTTATTTATGCTTATTTGTCAGAGACAATACAAAATCAATACATCAGGTTACAAAAACATGATACCGTTGTATTGTATATGGGTATCGTTGTATGTTCAAATGTTTGGGGTCAATTTAGTGTTTTCCATAAAACGCCACACTTTTATTTACCACCCTGAGTTGTAAAATAAATAGAAAATTGTATTACATTAACCTTCTAGTGCACCAAAAACCAGACTTTGCATCTAGAATAGTCATTTACCACATTAGCAATGTATAGAGTGTATTTCCGATTAGTTTAAAGTTATCTTTATTGAAAAAAAACAGAGCTTTTCTTTTAAAAATCAGGAAATTTCTAAGTGTATATAAGAAAGAAAGACATGAAAGCCGCAATAAGCCATAAGCACCTGTCTAGCATCACTTACATTGACTTTATAAATCCAAAAGGTGCCTCTGCTCCATTTTATTGCCCCATTAGAATTTCAGAACAAGACACGTCTCTTCTCCTCACAGTATTTTTAGTAAGTTATATATACCGCGGAGGAACCACTGTCTGTTGGTGGACTCTGGAGGGGATGGAGGAGCTTAGCACCACAAACACAGATGCCCTCAGATGTGTAAGTGATAGTTTCACCACCCACACAGACACTTCAGAGCTTTTACATCATCCCTCTCTTACCCACGGAAAGAAAAGAGAAAGCACGACTCACTCAGAAATACAGGAATATGGGGAATATTATCAAATGACAAACCCAGGAGAAAAGAAAGTGAGATGAATATTTCTTTGCTGGGGTTTTTGTTCAGTCGGAGTGGCGCTATCAGAACTGTCAACTGTAATATCTTATTAGACATTTTCACTTTGACTATTTATTTCTAATGACAATGGTTTGTAGACTTCTGCAAACAAAGGCCTGGTCACCTTTTATTTGTATCTTTTATCCAGCATAGGAACAGCCAGATCTGAAGCTTTAATAGTTAATCAATGCTTTAATATATCAATAAGTACAATGCTAAAATCAATGGATTGGTAACCAGTAGAGTAGGTAATCTCTATTTATTTCTAATGACAATGGTTTGCAGTGAGGTCTGATTCTCCAAAGTAATTTTAGACGTGCGATTTTTAAAGTGTTGATGAATAGAGAATTTTACATCATTCAGTATGATATGAGTGAAATAATAAATAAAATTAGTCACCAGAGAGTCTTTTTTTTATTCCTTTGGATAATTTAGTTTAGTTAGGTCTTTTTTTTAGTTTAGTTTAGTTGTTTTGAACATATAAAACCAAAATAATACATCAACAAAGACAAAGAGGAAATAATAAAAGGTTAAAAAAACAATAAAATCATTAAACATCAATTTATATGTTCAAAAAGAAGTAGGAAGAACTATAGATTTATTTCATACTATACCCCTTTATCACTTATATTAATATGCAAATAATAGTAGTGTTAGTAGTAATAGTAATGTTAGTAGTGTTTATATTGATAATAGTAATAATATAATAATTCTTATGATATAATAATCACAATTCCACAGTAACACAGACACCAACTAGAATAAAACAGTTAATTAATACAGCTATGCACATTGACGCAGGTCATGCAACATGAAAAGATCTTTTAATTTCAGTAAAGTCTTATTTAATTCTTAATTTTTGATCCACATGAGACTTTTGGCTTGACACAGACTCATCCCACAGAACAGAATAAAAACCCAGAACAAACACAGGAGCACATAAACTAATTTAAACACAGTTTTAGGCTGACGGATTGAAGTCAACATCTCCATGGTTACCACTGAGAATATGTGGGAAAATATGTTTTCTTGTGATTTGGTGGGGTTGACCTTTTCAGTTGAACTCAGAGTCCAAGTCTCCAGTGTAAAACGCTGCCTATTGAGAGTTGGTTGACTTCCTGAAGGCAGCATGTGGCTGAAAAACACAGGCACTAAAACAAGAGTTTCTTGTTGGGATGTTTTCATCCATGAGTAGAGCTGCATAAATTACTGTCTGCATTTAGAAATGATGTATAGTGGATAATATCATCAGTTAGACTATTTCAATATGGCATCAATTTGATGCAACATGTGATTTCCATTTTTCTTTCATTAACATTTTGTCCCTAAAGATTGTCATTGCTCCATCTCCTTAAAAGCTGCTGTTCATTACATCACACAGTTTATAGCATTTAATGCATCATATATTACATAGAAGAGGAAAAAGGAGATAAATTATTGCAAATTTTTCACATCACTTATTGTAAAATATCATCAGAAATCATTTTATAATGCAACCTTGTTATTATGCTGTTCCTTCATCTATCTGATTATATATAATAGGAGTTTAAATGCAGATTGTCCTGCACTTTTCTCTTTTGTCCACTAGAGGGCAGCCGTGGCTCAAACATGTGGGTTGATATGAGGTAAATGGCCACCAGGTTAATGCCAGGGGGTTACTTTTCTCTCTTTGTAAATACAATAAACTGACAGATTATTTGTAAGTAAGCATCAATGCAATTTATAGACTTGTATCTTTTCACTTCATAATGAGGAATTAACCACTATTATCCATTATCTAGGATCATATATATATCAATCATATATATATACTCATAAAATGTATTATTATTATTATTCCTAATCTTTATTTAAACTATTAACATTGCACAATTGAATAATTGGAAGGATTATATTTCATGTGACAAGTAAAGGTTGATTTATGAAGTTCATCAATGTGTTTTTTAATGATATACAATAAAAAGCTGTAAAATTAAACACTTAGAAGATAAAAAGTGAAGCATGAATCTGTTCAAAATGGTACATTTTAAGAAATGGTTTAAAGGTTGTCACTGATTCTGCAAACAAAGGCCTGGTTACCTTTTATTTTTATCTTTTATCCGGCATAGGAACAGTCAGATCTGAGGATTTAATAGTTAATCAATGCTTTAATATATCACTAAGTACAATCCTAAAATCAACGGATTGGTAACCAAGTGGGTAATCGCTTGGCATGTATGCAGATTATTCACAGATATTTTCAAAGAACTAAAAAATATTTGAAGATGGCCAAGTGAATATATTTATGCTCCTGTACCTTTAAAATCTAAAGAGAAAATAACAATGTACTACATTACACTACATTTCTTTAAATCAGTGACTTTTTATATTCAAAATGTTGAATTTTGGATATAAAGTACAATCTGGTTTATTCTCAATAAAGCCAGAACAGTCCTGCAGCCACCGATCATCACACACCTCTGACCTCACAGTAAACCTTCATCAGCTTTTGGGATAAAAATGTCTGATATTTGCTTTAATTCTGCTTGTTTGGGGGATGTTTGTTTCATCCATTTAGCAAACTATCCATGAATTAAGAAAATAAATTAAAGTTTTTCTACAAACAGTGGTGGAATGTGTCAGCTGGTGCTGTGTAATCGGGGGGATGTTCTTGTTGGGTACATTCACAGACAGTCCAATGGTTTAAGCCTCGTGCCTTACTTCACAAAACATCAAATATTAAATTTGGTTTGTTATTTCATGGACTTTCTACACTCTTTGGACACTCTTTAATACCCCAACTGTGACAGAATTTAAGATGAACCCTTAACAGAAGAAGTGTTCAGGAGAACAGACACTGGGGCAGGAAATCTTGAGCATCATACACATTTTTCTAATTTAGGGTGGAATGTTCTTTATTTAAATACAGGAAAACACAAGATTCAGGTGCCAAGTGACAATTAAGAATACCATTTTAATATAATGGCTCTATTTTATAGGCGGCAGAGGGGTTAGCGCTGTTGCCTCACAGCAAGAAGGTCAAAGGTTCAAGACCTCCTTGGTCCTGGGTCTGGGACCTTTCTGTGTGGAGTTTGCATGTTCTCCCCGTGTCTGCGTGGGTTTTCACCGGGTACTCCAGCTTCCTCCCACAGTCCAAAAACATGCTGAGGTTAATTGGAGACTCTAAATTGTCTCTAGGTGTGAGTGAATTGTGTGTGTGCCCCCTGATAGACTGGCAACCATCTGGGGTGTATCCCTGCCTCTCGCCGTAATGCGTTGGGATTGCAGTGATTTTTAGCGAATTTGTATGAACAAAAACAAAAAGAAATGCCCACTTCAGTCAGTCACTCATTTTCTATACCTGCTTATTCCTCATTAGGGTCACATGGTCTGCTGGAGCCAATCCCAGCGTGTTATGGTGAGAGGCAGGGATACACCCCAGATGGTCGCCAGCCTATTGTGGGGCACACACACCATTCACTCACACACTCACACCTACAGGCAATTTAGAGTCTCCAATTAACCTCAGCATGTTTTTGGACTGTGGGAGGAAGCCGGAGTACCCGGTGAAAACCCACGCAGACACAGGGAGAACATGCAAACTCCACACAGAAAGGTCCCAGACCCAGGACCAAGGAGGTCTTGAACCTGTGACCTTCTTGCTGTGAGGCAACAGCCCTAACCCCTGCTCCACCCTGTCACCCGACCACTTCAATCGAGGTAAAATGCATTGTAATGCACATTATTGACTTCTGTACCAAGTAAAATATTACCCTTTTTTCCTGTAATGCCTTACATTACTGCATTACAGCAAAAATCAATGCATTACACTCTATATTGGATCACACATCACATGCACCTGGTGCACCAGGACCACACAGGGGCAGTGTTGTTCAAGTTTATTCCATCAGAGGACGGAAGTGACTCAAACCTGGCATTTATAAAATACAAAAATACATTTGCATTCATCTAATATTTTATTGACACCAAATCAGGCAAAATTCTGACTGAATTCAATTGTATTGCCTACAAAAACCACCACAACTTGAGGATTTGTATTAAAACAAAACGCACATCTTTATAACGATATTTATAATAATATTGCTACATCAAAGGCTTCATAAGAAGTAGGCCCAGGCCTTTATTTGAGCTATTATAGATATTATAGCATAGATATAGAGATAGACAGACGTGTGTGAGGCCGGTCAGGGGGAGGGGGAGGGAGGGCCATAACGGGGAGTGTCCCGGGCCACGAGCATAAACTGCGGCTCTTCCCTGCGCTGCTCCGCCGTCTCGACGCCTCCTGCTCCCGCTGCGGCTACAAGCGCTCACCGCCCACAGCTCCGTCCGACCCCCAACCACAACCCGCTCACCTCCTCCAGGTATCCCGAGCGTCAAGCCGCACTTTGGTCGGCGGAACAATACAGTGTCTGCAGCAGTGATTGGCGAACGGTAATATGACCCTTTAATTAACGCTGCGATGAAATGACCCGTTACTTTGCATAAAAGACTATGGAAAATGTGGGGCCTTGCTGAGGAAAAGCGTAGAATGGAATGTGCGCCTGTTTTTGTGCATGTGAAAGGTGGTTCTACTTAAACTGAAGTTGTTATTTGTCTTTTCTCATCCAATCCATTTAAACCGCTGGCTCTTATTGTTGCAAGGAACAGCTGCCTTTTATGGTCAGGCAGTGAAAAGCCTGGTGATGACTAAAAAAAATGCTGTGGTTCCACTTTTCACAGGCACATTCCTCCAGTGAGTTCACGCTGCCTGTTTTACAGAGAAAAACACAATTTAACAGGTTGTTTTCTTGCAGAATATTACAAAAAGGGAGAGAAAAAGTCTATTTGTTAAACACTGTGATGTCATTTTAACAGCTGTCTGCACTGTATATAGAAACATCTGTGGTTGCCATAGAAACGCAGAACCAAATAGGATGTTGTTCAATGGGGGAAGTTTGTCTCAACATCCCCTGTGTGTGTGTGTGTGTGGCGTTTTTAGTTCAGCAAAACATGAGGTGTCAGACTGTGTGTGTGTGTGTGTGTGTGTGTGTGTGTGGAACAAAGAGACATAGGCAGACATTTGTTGGCCAATCAGAATGCGCTGTGTCAGGTCCACACTCAGCTGTCAGACAAGCCAAAGATTACAGGATGCCTGAATCCACAGAGCGTTACTACACCCCCACTTCACATTTAGATACGAGCCCTAAACAACTGTGTCCTAAACAACTGCCTGTGGGACAGATGAGCTGCTTCGGATGTGTGCAAATCAAGAAAAAAGGGATCTGTGATGTCACTAATCAGTTTATGTAGGGACATTTCCACTTTGCTGTCAGCTGCTGAGGCGAGAAAACCTGGGAGACTGTTCTGGAGCCGCAAAATGACAGCATGTGTTTTGTTATTCACAGAAAATCCCAGTTAATGTCTCCTGACAGGTGACCTGTCGAGGTCATGCAGGCGTCCAGTGACTGTCCTCCATGTCTTCGCTTATTAGCCGAAGCAAAGGTGGCATGACATTGTTGTACAGCCAGAAAAAGTGGAGGCCAAGTTGTACACACAAATCCAATTAACAATGATTTAGTTTAGATTTGCAGCTAAGAAGATGATTTAAACTGAGCTATATTTGGAAACCAGACAGTCTGCATTAATCATTGTTCAATGAGTGGTTTAATGATCACTCTAAAAATAGGTCTTAATGATGAAATATAGGTATTAAAGTGCTATACATTGCTTCTTAAACACCCTATTTTTATTGTTTCCATATTTTATGTTTTGTTATAATATATTGCATTTATTTTTAAATGTTTTTATTGTAAATAACTGCACCCTTGAATTTAAATATCCTATTTTTTTTACTACTTCACTTATGTTTTAAATATTAACGCATATTGCACTTTACCATCAAATTTTACTGCTGCACTTTAGTTTAAATTTGGCATTTAAATGAATGTAGTCGTTTATTTGATCATGTATTGTGACATGTGAGGCTGACCTCTTGGCCAGGTCACCCTTGTAAAAGAGATCTTGATCTCAATGGGATTACCTGGTTAAATAAAGGTTAAATAAAAATAAAATGAATTAGTTGTCAACCATTACATTAATCGCCAACTATTTTGATAGTCGATTAATCTATTTTATTCATTTTTAAGGAGAAAATATCAGAATTCTCTGGTTCCAGCTTCTCTTCTTCTGTAACAGTAACAGAAACACCATCAATAATCAATAGATTAGTTTACCATCACAATAATAGTTAGTTGCAGCCCTAATTCAATGTAACCTAGACGACCTTTAACTTTTCACCTGAAATGGGCCCAATTGTATCCAAAAATGTTAAGATGTCTTTTGACTCACAAATCATCAAATCAGTGCCGGAAATGAACTTTATAGCAGATCAATTGTTTTTGGTTGGTTGTTGCAGCAAAGAAAGACCTATTTAACCATTTAACTATTGAAATTTGACATATGGCTGATGGGGTGGGGCTGAGGTGTTGGATGATCAAGTAGCAGGAAGTGAACACGCCTTAAAACCTCATTAATATCTACTTCATGAAACAATTACTTTCAAAATCTCCTACATCTCCTACACTACTGTTCAAAAGGTTGGGGTCACCCAGATAAAGTTGTGTTTTCCATGAAAAGTCACAATTTTATTACCACCATCAGTTGTAAAATGAATAGAAAATATAATCAAGGTTGGAAATAATGATTTTTGTTTGAAATAATATTTTTTGCTTTCGTCAAAGGAAGGTCAGTTTTCTAGCTTCTCTAACCAGATAAACTGTTCATTAGCTAAACTCATCCATTAACCTTCTGATGCAAACACATTGTTCCATTAGAACACTGGACTGATAGTTGCTGGAAATGGGCCTCTATACACCTATGTAGATATTGATGCACCAAAAACCAGACATTTGCAGCTAGAATAGTCATTTACCACATTAGCAATGTATAGAGTGTATTTCTGGTTAGTTTAAAGTTATCTTTATTGAAAAAAACAGTGCTTTTCTTTCAAAAATAAGGACATTTCGAAGTGACTCCAAACTTTTGAACAGTAGTGTAAATATTTACCGACATATGGGGAGTTTTCCCAGTGAGTTTTTCCAATTTAGGGAAAAAACAAACCCTGCCCTGCACTTAAACCACACATCCTGATTTTTTAGGTGGCGTGCAATCAAGGGCAGGATGACGTTTCAGAAACTGTATCAGTTCCATTGTGCCACATAATGTGCATGATATTGATGTGTAGCCACAGGCTGTTTGGCAGCAGTGTTGAAGACAGATTGCTCTTCTCCTGTCATTTAATAACCGTATATTGCTCCGTTATTTACGAAGTCGTAAACTGCTTCTCTTTGTTTTACGGTAAACACCAAGCAGAGAGTGTAGTCTCCACCCTTTAACTCTGCTTTAACGTGGTAGAGCCTGTGCAGTGATATCTGATGTCCTGAGAGAGCTGGGGAGCAGCTGAATAACCCTCGCGAGGCTGAGAGTGGCACGCATGGAGAAAATGAGTCATTAAGAATCCCACTCTTCCTGAAGGAGGAATCTCTTTTTCTTTTCCTGGAGAAACTCGGAGAGATCCGGATTTCACGGATTAAACCTTACTACTACGTGTTCGTTTTGGGCTTCAACAGCCGACAGTTCTATCTGCGCGGCGGATCAAATTTAGAGTTTTCAACCCAGGCCTCCAGCGATGGCAGAAACAAAAGCTAGGCTGGTAACGGATGGGGGAGGGGGTGAATAACTGAGGTCTGGAATGACAGACTCACTCCATGTTGGTTTGGAGGCGAAAAGGGGCACAAAGAGCCAGTAGATGAGGGGGTAGATGCTTAGAAAAAAACATCTGCTTCTCCCAGCAAGTCTGCGAAGACTCATAAACCAATAGTCATGTGACTTGTTCTATTTATGCAGTGTGTGTGTGTGTGTGTCAAGTCAAACAAGCTACCCCTCCTTGAGTCACTTTATGCCAGCTAGAGCAACCAGAAACATGTTTTCTGGTTGTTGTCATGGTTCTACTGCCACAAAAAGTGGAGCCAAGTTTGTCACACATCCAATTAACATTGATTTTGTGATTTGCAGGTAAGAAGATGATTAAACCGGAGCTAAATTTGGAAAACTGACTGACAGTTCACAATAATCTTGTTTAATGAGTGTCACTCTAAAAATAAATGAAACAAAGGTATTTAAGTGCTGTTGAGACATTCATTACATGTAGAGCTGCAATGATTAATCGATTAATTGCCAACTATTTTGATAATAGACTAATAGATTTGACTTATTTTTTTAAAGAGAAAATGTTGGAATTCTCTGGTTCCAGCTTCTCAAATCTGATTATTTTCTGGTTTCTTTAGTTTCTGGTTTCTACTATAATAGAAAACAGATAAAAGACATTTTAGGTTGAATCTTTAGGAAACATCGATTGACACGTTACACCAGATTTACAAGAAAATGTCCAATTTTTTCAGATTCTTAAATCTGATTATATTCTGGTTGCTTTAGTCTTCTGTAAACCGATGATCTTTGGGCTGTGGACTGTTTGTCTAGACAAAAAAAGACATTTTAGTTGTATCATCAGCTTTGGGAAACAGTGATGAACAGTTAAAACCCTGTTATGAACCAAACAACTAATCGATTAATCGTTTCAATAATCAATAGATCATCGTCACCGCCTTTGAACACGTCTGTGAAGGAAGCTACAACAAGCTACCCCTCCTTGAGTCACTTTATGCCAGCTAGAGCAAAACTTAAAAACAAATATATCTTATATATTTGTTAAAAGAAAAAAAAAGAAATGAAACTCATTGTGTGTAATACTACTTTATCTAACCTTTTCCCTCATCCTGTTATATTTTATCATCCAGGCATTGTCAGAGTTGTTAATACATTTTTTAACGCCGGCTTTGGTTTATTCAAAGTGTGAGGTTACACAGACGCCTTTTGTATCCGCTCTGATGTTTGCTTTATTAAGTCACAGACGCTACCTACAAGCATCTGACTCTGGGATGGAACCGCTTTCATGTGCAGAGACAGAGTATTTCCCTCCATCGACGGGGAAGATCATAGTCAAAGGTAGTCAGATTTATTTAGTGCCACGGAGACTAAGATCTTCAGAATCTAAAAAATAAAAAAGTTGCATAAAAAGTGATATTTTCCACAAGTAAAGAGTAAAGCCACGCTGCTGCTTTTGGATCGAAAGACTGATTATTTGAACAAGCCAACTTTTTTTAGGACTTAAAAAAGAAAGGCAGCTATATTTTCAGATAGAGAGTACACATATGCAGGATATTTTTGAACATTTATCGTGGGGACTTTTGTCATGAAACTTACACGACACAGGAGCAACCGTGTAAAACTTCACTTCAAATGCAGATTAAGGAGAGTTACTTAGTTTCCTATCATTCATGTCTATTAGAGTGATCTCAGCCGACGCCCTATAAAGGAGGCTGATGGGACGTGTGCTTTTTTAACCTGTGTCAGACTAACACTTCATTAACACCAAAACGACTTCAGATATGACTACCTAGCTCTCACCATTAGCCCCGATAACAATCTGAGCCTGGCAGAGACAACAAATATTGCTTATAGAGGACAAAATACACACCTGCTCCATCTACTTCCATTATAGTGAGTCGGCTGTGAAGTGGGCTGCATTTCTGTTAACCCTCTATTACATACGGCCACAATTACTTTATCTTCATTTTTCCAAAAAGCTGTGATATAAAATCTCTGTTTTTACAGTTAGGTGTGAAAAAGAGGCTTTTATTTTTGAAGGACATACAATTTATGAGGATATCCTGTCATTTGACATGTGAGCATCATTGTTCCCTGCAAGGATTTGATATCATATTAAGTTTTTGTTAATAAGTCTCTCATACTTGGGGGGTGTCTGTTTCAGTTAATGAATAATTTTGGATCGGCTCAAACAGAAGTTACTGATTTATTACTGAGCCGCATGTGAATATAGTCAAATCAAATCAACTTTATTTATGAAGCACTGCTTCATAATAAACAGAAGGAATTTAAAGTCAATTCTATTGCTGAAAGGCAGTCGGTGGAAGGAATGTTCTCTTTTTTGTTAAAAGTCTTGTTGCAGACGGGAAAGTAATGCCTAAATGTAATGATGTACAACAATCAGTGCAGGAGGATAAGACATCATGGATTGGATGACTTTCTCCAGGTCAGCAGTTCAGAGGATCGATAGATTGAGTTTGAATATGGTCCAGAGCCGCATTAAACTTCATTTTACCGTCTGAGTTGTCAAAGTTTCCTGAATCAAACAGGATGCATTATTTATTTGTTCCAATTTGACTAATTCAGCCCTTTTCTTTGTCCTATTTGTACATTTAAAAGATATAATACATACCTCATGCAGGCCTCCATTGTTTCCCATAGTAGTGATGGAGACATTCCAGGAAGATTTCAAAGAAAAATGAGTTTTGTGGCTTTTTTGGAAATTGTGTATCACGTTGCCAGGGTCTTTCAGAAGATTACACACTTTACACAAGTCATAAATCCAAAGTATGTAAAACAGGGCAGCTTTTGTTTTTCTAAAATTTGAGAACTGATAAAATAAATTCCACGTTTTTTATAAACAATATACCACTCAGTGTTAAACATGTTATGATGAAATGCTTTGATGCAGCATTGATTATAGTTTATTTTACCTACAGACCAACCTACAGAATATATGACTTTCCTGTTCACTAAGTCCAATACTGACCAGCCTGAATAGAGATTAATTCACTTTTAACTGTTATGTGTGGAAAAATCCAAAGTTTCCACTAGTGATGATTTCCAAATTCCAATATATGAGTGTTTCCCTGTGGAAAATGTTATGAATCACCAAAACCAGCTCAGAAAAATCAAAGACAGAGACCTAGAAGATCTGAAAGCTGATATTCAATAAGACCAGATTGAGTTGCAGTGTAACTCTATTTCCATCCTAACTGTTTTTCATCTGTTATCTGTGTTTTAAGGCTACTTTTACCCAAACTCATCAAATTATCTATTTAACATAAACAGGCTTAGTTACTCTACTTCCCTTAGAGGCTCCAGACCTGCTGACTTTTGTGGCACAGAAGCCTCTTAGAGCTGCTGTTGGAAAAAAATCTGCTTTCCACATCCTCCACTAGGCTGTAATGACCCCTGTGGAACAAAGCAGCCTCAGTTTCTCTTTGTCTGAACCTGGACTGCTGCAGCATCATGGGAAGTTCAGTCATGACCTGGTCTGACTCCAGGACACATGTTTTCACTACATCTTCCTTTTGACTGTGTAAACTGCATATTTTCAACTGAACAGGTGTGTTTCCTTTCCTTATAAGGTCATGTAAAGGGGATGCACATTATAAGCTATTCCTTTAATTGATAGTCTGCCATGTTAACAATTGATTATCAGTTAAACATTAAGAATCTGGTTGATTTTATATTAAAAAAAACATGCTAATTTGAAATGAAGTAGGTTCAACTTAGAAATCAGAGTAACGCACATTAGTAATGAGTTCTACTAACAAAATAACAAAAAAATCATCTATTCATCAGTAGTTGAATAACTTCCAGCTTCGTTAGAACATATAATTCGATCAAACCAGATGCTGAAGATGCTAGTTCAGTGTTAACATGAATAAATTTAACTGGACATCCAACAAAGAACTGGGATTTTCATAACTTCATATTTCAGTGTTCATCAACACACCACCAACCACAAACTGCAGCAAACATACAGTTCTACCACAAATCCCACGTCTACTGCATTATATGTTAATATATTTTAAGTGAGTTAATTATGAACTGTAGTTATAATACAGGAGTAATGCAAAAGGTGGTGGATCAGTGTTATAATGGATCAGGCTTACAATACACAAATATACTAGCAATAGTCCTTTTATTAGAAGGGAGGAGAGGTCTGGTCTGATGCAGCTGTGTAGAACTGATCTACTCTGTGATATATGATGTTGGTGAGATATTCCAGGGGGATCAGTAAAAAGTTATTTTATGCCAACCAGAAATAGAGGGAACATTGTCACTAACCCAGTGCAGAATACTTTTATTCCTAGCTGCATTTTCAGAATATTATACAATCTTTTGTTGGCTGCTGTTTTAAATAGTCACTTCAAGGCCAGATTGAAGGTCTTAGATTGTTAACATGAGACATTTCAACCAAATATCATTGAAGTTTATAACAGGACCAGAAATTAACTGCAATAATCATTTAATGATTGACATCTTATCTATCATAATAACTTTAATGAGATAAATGTATCAGCCAGCAGCATGTCCCATTATCAAAACTTCTTCTTTTGTTTCCTGTCTTGCTATACTGAGTCTCAAACAAAGACAATAAATCAGGAAGATTGACTAAAAATGTTTTTTCATTTAACATTTAAAATAATGTGCAGTGAGTCCAGCTGTTACATAAATGGGGAGAAAGGAAGCTGGTATTTTTTGACCTTGCTGCATGAATCCTAAACCTCTTCCCTCCTCCAGTATCAGGAAGAGATTCCTGCCATGTTTGTGGGCAGACAGCCGTGTGGAAGAATGGGGGATTCTTATTCCAATATGGTTAGTCATGCAAATTTGAGAGGCAGCAGGTCCAAGCAGCGTTCCTGTGGAAAAACCTGGATTCTGTGCAGAGTTTGAACTACATGACCCGGCCCATAACATGTTTGTAAAAACCTGAAGCCAAGCTTTTATACATAGCCGTTCAAAAATCTCATCAGCACATGGTTGTGTCAATAAATTAGTGAAATGAAATAAGTAAAAGTTTTCAAAACATGACTGTGAAATGGTGCAGAAGCACATTTCAGAGGTTCGGTTCTAATTTGAGAACACAGCTTCACTTCACAGAGCCTGTTTACACTCCGTGCTGTGTTTACTGTGCAGGGCAGCAATTAATACAGGGTGTGGAGCCAGTCAGCAGGAGGCTGCTGCAAAAACTCAGAGGACATTTGGGCCCACTTGGAAATATTTTCTGAAAATGAATGGGATTTAACCATTTTAACCCTGTATTGCATGAAATATTACTTGGACATGGTAAAATCTATGGATTTAAACTAGGAATGTACCATATTAGCATATTGTTGCCATATGGCAACAAATCTTTTTTAGCATATTAGAATGAAAGAACTTATAACATCTAAATGTATTTATTTATTTATGTTTATTTGTCAGGGACAATACAAAAACAATGCACCAAATTACAAAAACATGACCCTGTTGTATTGTATATGGGGTTTATAGTCGAGGCTAGTTTGAAACCTTTCTAGAATATACACTTATCTACCTAAAGATGATTTTTTACAGTTACAAAGAAGCTCTAAACAAATACATTTCCAAGTTATCAGTGCTAAATAAGTGATTCTATATACAAAAATTTAAAAAAAAGATAAATTTTACCAAACCTAGATCGTGAGTTGAATTTTTTATTGAAAAATTTCCAAAATTCTGAATAAAACTTCAGTTATGAGACAGTGACGCTCACATGTCCATGAGCGAAAGGGACTGACAAACAGGATTTCTTGGTCATGTGACCTCATCCTTCCAAAATAAAAGGCCTTTTTTATGCCTAACTGTAAAAACATAGATTTTATATTGCAGCTTTTTTAGAAAAACAAAGTAACTGTCGCCATATGGCAACACTATGCAATAGAGAGTTAATTAGTAGAGTAAAAATAATTGATTGTATACTAGCTTTAGGGCGTCAGGCCTTTAGTTCCTTGTATTGCTGGTAAAATCCCTGGATACTTTCTCTTCACCTCTGCATCACCACGCGTCCCTCAGGCTGCAGCTACACTAGCTGTGGTGTCATGCAGTGATCAGACCTGCCGAGCTGAGTCCTGCCTGACCAGACTCCAAATAATCAGCCCTCTGAGATCGGCATCTGATGCACATCCCGACAAAAGAGAATCAGCTGATTTCCTCGCTGCTAATTCATAAACTACACAGCTACAAACAGTAACAGGATGCCCAGCTCCCATCTGAAAAATCTCAAACGCCCACTCACACACACGCACATGCCAGTGAGAGGCCAGACAGTTCTAATCCAAAGCAGCAGGGACACCTACTTCAAGCTCTTGTTCAGGCACCGTGTGTCTTAAATGCTTTCTGATATGGCTGAAGTATATGGTATGTGTGTGCATGAATGTGTGTGAGTGTCTGTGGATTTGTTCGATACCATCAGGCAATGAATGTATCCATTAACGCTGGGCACTAGGAGAACTAGTAGAGATTTGCTATATTTCTATTTTTCAAGTTCTTATTTCGTTATCTGGGATAAAGTCAATAATGTGATGTGGTCTAACCATAAAAACATGGTAGAAGATAGTTTTACTATCTTAAAACAGGCAGGAGTGGAAAAGAAGTTGCAAAAAATAATTTAATGTTATCACTCATCTCTTTAGGCTCTAAGAAAAATATTTCATTAAAAAATACATATATGTATTCAATATTTAGGCATTTATGAGTTGGATCTCCCAGGATACGTTGTGTTATTAAGGTATAAATATAGCCCAGATAATAAATCAACTTAATAAAGATAAATTATACATCGTTGTATTCTATTGTCATTTACATTACACATAGCACCTTTAAAGTTGCTTTTATTAATTTTTACCAATCTCATAATAAAACTAAGATTAGAAACACATGCAATCAACTAGTTTTATATTCCAGGTGGAATAAATATTAAAAACCATTGGACCTTTTGTGAAAAATTGTGAAAAGACTGTTTGTGAATGCTTTTAAAACTGTATTTGAAAAAGGTTTTGACTTTCTCATCTTGCCAATGATTATTTGTCACTCACCCATCTATACTTGTTTTATTCCTAGTTTATTTTATGTGAGCTTACAAATACTGTGAGAGAAGTTTTTCTTTATATCTCCTAGTGTGCAGATGTGTGTGTGTGTGTGTGTGTGTGTGTGTGTGTGTGTGTGTGTGTGTGTGTGTGTGTGTGTGTGTGTGTGTGTGTGTGCATGCATACGGTCAGAATAGAACAGATGTACCTGTCAGTCTGCTTGTGTATATAATTACACACAGTGTTTCCTCTGCCAACAACACTAGTAGTTATGACTACACTTGAGTCATAAACTTCCAGGACTTCCTCTTCCTCCTCACTGCAGGGAAACACCCAGAGCACAGGGCAGAAGTGAGTCACCATACTGTGCATTAATATATAACTATTGCCCTAAACTTTATCTACGTATCCATGGCAACGACTCAGCCCGAAGGGGGAGTGGCTTCACGTTTCCTGAGCAAACGTCTCACACCAGTCAGGGAGTCCCGGTCTACAGGGTTATAAAAGAGCAGAGGCTCTTATCTCTGCAGCATTTCACTACCGAGCTTTAAAATCAGAGCTCAGGGAAACACCATCTGTGTATCAGGCCTGCAAAGAGTAGAAATCTAAATCTCAGGGGTGTGATTTCTCCGCAGAGAGGATGGCAGCGCACCACCCAGAGTTCGAGCGGGCCGGACAGAAGTCAGGCCTCCAGGTGTGGAGGGTGGAGAACTTTGATTTGGTGCCAGTTCCTGAGAACCTGTACGGGGGATTTTACACCGGAGACGCTTATCTCATCCTCAACACCATCAAACAACGCTCCGGAAACCTGCAGTATGATCTCCACTTCTGGCTGGGTGAGTGTGATGAGCCCGACGCTGTCCCAGAGTTAAATGTCAAAACTGCCATGTGGTGCAACCCTTAAAAAACTTTGAAGCAGATAGTTTAACTCTCCTAGAAAGGTTCTAAAACATTAAAACACATGCTATCAATTAGTTTTATATTCTAGGTGGATTCAATATTTAAAACTGATCATTCTTTTTGGTTTACATTTCACATTTTGTGAAAAAAATAGCACAAAATTGTGATTTTTGTAAAAACAAATGGACATATGGACTTTTAAATGACCAGAAACCAACATGAACATAACATTTTGTTGAAATGAATGAAATGTTGAATGTTTCTTTAAACTGTATCTATAAAATATAACAAAATAAGGTAATGCATCATAAAGCCATAGCCATAACTGGATAATTATCAACAATCAAGGTTTTCTAAAACTATAGTGTGTTATTTATTTGAATTTATTAGAAATATGACCTTCTCAGGTCAGTTTACACAACATCTATCTGAAGAACATATTAATCCATTCATAAAGAACATTCTTAAAGACACACGGGGTAAACAGTAGCAATTATAATATAATAAATAATGCTTTTAAATCACACACACCAACATGGCTATAAAAGCGGGGTCATTATATTTGAAGGCGTGGGAGTATTGACATGACACATTTCACTTTATGGATCTGTTTTTATTGTATTTTCCTTGTATCCATGGACATGAGGCCAAACATAGACGCTGTGATCTGAGTTTTCCAGTGCATCAAGTCCATTTGACTTGCAAACCAGATCAGGATCTGTATCTATCTTCCTGGAAAATAACTGTGTGTTGCTGTCTGGCTGTATTTACAGCTGAAGACCAGTCTAAACAAGGCCCTGTGTATTGAAGGGGCAGTGCAGAATAAGCCCCGAACATTAAAAGATGAACACTTTTTCTCCTGGATCATAATTTTTCTCTGAGATAAGGTTGAAGCTGCATTTTGACTCCTTTGAGTAAAAGGAGCATTGTAGAACGTAGCATAAAAAATCCCTTTGTCTCAAACTATAACCTCATATTTACTGTATGAGGTTTTAGCTTAATGAAAAAACATCTGCTTTAAAATTCCAGTGCATCTGTGCCTTCTTCCTGTAAGGAAATAATGACCATCACTAAATTAAAAGCAAACAGGATACAGAAACAAAAACAAAATCACATCTGCAGTTTTGGAGTACAGTGTTTGTAGTGTTGGCTGCTTTAAAAGATTCCTCCTCATCCTCATAGATCAATATGTCACATGGCAATGATCATCCATTCGCCTAAAGATTAGTCCTGTATTTACACAATGAGATGATCCGACTGGTTTTTAGGATTCAGATTTTACACCAACACGAAACTGAAGATATCAGTGAGAAGCTCTTTTTTCCATATTGATTTGATGTGCTTTTGTAAGCAAAATTGATCCTGGAAACAGCATTTACCCATAAGCAGGTTATGACGTAACCCTTTCACATGAAGCTGAACAGAAATAGAACGATGTTGCATGCATTAATGTGTCTGCTGGGGTCTGATCCCCACTGAGTGAATTCCTGCAGCATAACATGCAGCTCTCTGGGTAGAAGCATGACAGCTGGGTTAAATACGGACCTGGATTAACATGGAGCCTGTTTGTTGTACCTTTGGTGCAGGTGATTCCTCCTCCCAGGACGAGCGGGGCTCGGCGGCCATCTTCACCATCCAAATGGACGACTTCCTGGGTGGGAAACCCATCCAGTATCGTGAGGTCCAGGGATTCGAGTCCAAAACCTTCCTGGGCTACTTCAAGTCTGGAATCAAATATATGGTAAGATTTCAACTGAGTGCATGACTGATGCTGCAAAAACATCTATCTGCATGTTTATTTATTTATCACTTTTATTTTGGTGAATTTTAAACCTTGTATGATCTCTCATTCAGTATCTTGAATAGTTTTTAACAATTAGTTCAGGAAGTCATATTAAAAATATGTTAAATATTTACTCACACAGTGACCTGTGAACCTTAATCTTGTCATTTGATGAAAAAAAAACTCTGTTTCTCTAATAAAAGCATCATTTTGTGTCTAAATTTCCAAATATTCATTAAAATTAAGCATTTTTCCTCTTGGAAAGCAGGTGGTTTATTTTGAAATGCACCTCACTGTATCTTCCAGCAAGGGGGCGTGGCTTCTGGGTTCAAGCACGTCGTCACCAACGAGGTGGTCATGCAGCGGGTGCTGCAGGTCAAAGGTCGCCGTGCCGTCCGGGCAACAGAGGTTCCGGTCAGCTGGGACAGCTTCAACCGGGGAGACTGCTTCATCGTGGACCTGGGTGATGTGAGTCAAACAAATTAATATGAAATTTACATGATAGAAGTGAACATTTTTTAGTTTTGGTACCAATTAGTCAAATATTGAGTAGAATTTTCTTATTCCACTGGCAGATAATTAGCTTATTCCAGTTTTTTTACTTGATTTTAGTCAATTTAATCTTTTTTAAGAAAAAGTTTTACAGTGTGTTCTTATGTGATTGTTACATCCACAGTAACAACAGGTTACAATAAGATGCATCAGTAAATCAGTAAAGATTTGGATTTACCCACTTTGTTATTCGCTCTCCTTGTTCCTGCTGTACAGGAGATTTATCAGTGGTGCGGCTCCCAGAGCAACCGCTTCGAGAAGCTGAAGGCGACGCAGGTGGCCAAGGGTATCCGTGACAACGAACGCAGTGGGAGGGCCCGAGTTTATGTCTGTGACGAAGGGATGGAGAGAGAGAAGATGTTAGAGGTGACATATCATGAGATTCTATTAATTATAACATGATGCTGTAGTGGATCATCTGCTCATATGTTCCTCCTCCTGTCCTCAGGTTTTAGGTCCTAAACCTGATCTGCCTGAAGGAGCCTCTGATGACATCAAAGCTGATGCTTCCAACAGGAAGAGGGCCAAGCTCTACAAGGTGGGATAAACAGGAACATGGCAGACACTCAGGCTGTTCACATGGACAGGGATTAGATTAAATAATACAATAAAATCCAGGCGAGAATCTGATTTTTGCTGCACACAGTAATGTAAAGCATTACATTTTGGCTCATCAGACAGAAGATGGAGATGAGAGAACCTGTAGAAAACGTTCCCCAGATGGACACACACTCATTACTTTACATTTGTGAAACATAAGATTTTGAAAAACATTCTGCTGAACATGCTTCACCTAAAGAACTGTCCACTTCCTGAAATAGCAGCAGTAATTTAACACTTACAGAAGTACCATAGTAACATGAAGTTAGCAAGAAACCAAGAGGAACATGAGAGTAGAAATAAAACCATAAAACGGACAAAGCTTTTTGAAAATTTGTCAGCAAGATCCCTGTGGTGAATAAAAGAAACAAAAAACAAATCCATATTTCCAGTTACTTTAGTGAGAGTAACTTAAAAGTAATGCAGCAGTGGTGTAATGCCTTACATTTTAAATACACTAATATTGTAATGTAATAAATTACTTTGAAATGACAGTAATAAACATAAATAACAAGTAATAAATAAGGCATTACAGTCGATATTGCAGTTTGTCATGACAGCTGTGTTAACTCCACATTTTTGCCACTTGATCTACTTCTTTACTAAGTAATACTTACAACAATGACACTGCTTGCCTTTAATCGACAGCTGTTTTCCTTTGGCCTCTCCTGCAGGTGTCCAACGCCAACGGAGGAATGGCCATCACGCTGGTGGCAGCAGAGAACCCGTTCGCCCAGAGCGCCCTGGAATCTGGAGACTGCTTCATTCTGGATCACGGCTCTGACGGAAAGATTTTCGTCTGGAAAGGTCGGTGCAGTGGGTTCAACTCAGAAAAGAACTAAAAACTATCCCTGTTGACAGGTTTTAATTAAAATACTCTTTTCTCTCGCCTGCAGGCAAAGACGCCAACATGGACGAGCGGAAGGCGGCGCTGAAGGCGGCGGACGAGTTCATCAAAAAGATGGGCTACCCCAAAAACACCCAGGTCCAGATCCTGCCCGAGATGGGCGAGACGCCGCTCTTCAAGCAGTTCTTCAAGAACTGGCGGGACAAGGACCAGACGGTGGGGCTGGGCGTGGCCTACATCGCCAACAGCATCGCCAAGATCGAGAAGGTGGCCTTCGACGCTGCCACCCTGCACGACTCCCCCTCTATGGCCGCCCAGCACGGCATGGTGGACGACGGCACCGGAGAGAAACAGGTGAGAGACAAACACAAAGCAGGGACCACAGCAGCTGGGAGTGGTGGGTTAGGGCGGCGCTGCTCAACCTTTTTCAGTTCAAGGACCCTAATGTTGTCCACATCAGGGCCATGAATGATAACATGAAAAGCCTCACTTGTAGACACAGAGATATCTGTGAAATTATGATCAAAACAGTCTAAAATGACAAAATCATAGCAGGGGACCCCTTTCAGGAACCCTTCAAGGACCCCTGGTGGTCCTCGGACCCCACATTGAGAAACACAGCCATGAATATCAGGGTAAACTTCATTTTATGATCAACACTGTCCAAGTACCATTATCTCTTCAGCACCGATGGGAGAGTGACATGACTTTATCGATCTTGACCTCCTAGGGGTTCCAGGGTTTAGGGCTCAGAAAGATGCACTCGTCCTGGATATTATTCAATTTTAAGTGGCTCACCGCCTTCACTACTCAAAGGAGAGGTTGACCAAAATCAATCCTGAGATAGATCCTATATGCCACAGGTGCAAACAGGACATTGCTAACAGCTAGCCTCTTCCATATGTTCTGGTCCTGCCTGGTCCTAATCGGTTTTTGACACCCTGGCTACTGTCATGCAAAACCCACTTGAACCTTCTCCTTTAAGCGCCGTCTTTGGTGTCGTTCCAGCTGGTGGACACTTAAATGCTGCACCACTTTATTAGCCAGGAGACTGATAGGAAAAAAAAAAGATGGCCTCCTGAAGGAGGTGCATGTTTTCCATGTGTAAAGCTGGTCTATGAGGAGCTGAAATGCTTTCACACACAACTGAAATGCTCTTAAATGATATATATCAGGAAATGTTTATCAAGAAAGGCTTTACAGAAGTGCATTATATTATAAAATATATGTAATATAATACTGTACCTATGTGATGTGCATTAAATGGGACAAATTATAAGAAAAAATATGTTTTTTTTCCTTCTCGCTTGTCAGATCTGGCGCATTGAGGAATCTGACAAGGTTCCGGTGGATCCGTCCACATATGGACAGTTCTATGGAGGAGACAGCTACATCATCCAGTACAACTACCATCACGGAGGACGTCAGGGACACATTCTCTACATGTGGTGAGAATATGAGATGGGTTGACATCAACTAATTAGGCGGATGTTTGTTGCAAAAAGTGTTAAACTGCCTAAATCACTGTTATACCAGAGCAGAATACAAACTCCTCTTTAGCTATACTTGATAAAATGCAAAAACATCTCATGAAATCAATAATCTCATAACGAAATGACACTGTTATAAATAAAACATCTAATTTTAAGATACTCAATGAAATTCTAAGCAAGGACCAGTCTTCATAAAGAAAAGCTTTCTTTTGGTGGTGGAATATGGACGTGTTTTTGAGCACATGCCTCTGTTGGTGCTTCTGCCTGTGTTTAAATGTCACGATTATTCATTCACATATTTTCCTCAGGCAGGGACTGGACTCCAGTCAGGATGAAATCGGGGCGTCTGCGATCCTCTGTGCTCAGCTGGACGAGGAGCTGGGTGGTGGTCCTGTGCAGGTAAAACACATCATTCCTTTACTTGGTGTTTATCAGCTTTTTGTCTTCATGTGCTTATATTCATTTGATCATTTCTTGAAATAAAAGGTCCCATAAAATACAAATAGCCACTAAAAGCCGCCCCATGCATTAAACATTCAATTTAGTTCCAATTTAGTCTTGATCTTGTGTCAAATACTCATATTAGTTTTGTCATATTTAGTTTTAGCTAATCGTCTTTCTTTAGTCTTTGACAGCAGGTTGATAGTGATATTAATTCAAATTTAGTCAAACAAATGGATTCGTTTTAGTCTTTTTCTCAAGTTTTTATCTTGTATTTTTCAGTGTGTTTAAAGCAGGGATATATTTATTGAAACACAAGTTAACATGTGAAATGAATATTGATTGGCAGCAAATTTTACGAGAAGCACTCACCGCGTCGCCGCATTTAGTGTCGACAGCTCTGATGGATGGTCCTCACTCAAGGCACTTTTTAGATTGCAATCGAAAATTCTTTGAAGCAAAAAGAAAGAGATGTTTATTTTATTTAATAAAGTAGGTTTTGTCTCGTTAATTTCACAGCCAGTGGTTAGAAAGGCGCTGATTTCCTCTCGTTTTCATTTCGTTTTCGAGAAAAATCTGCGTAAACGAATATATTATACAGTCTTCCAAGTAAAAAATCAGCCAATCAGAAGAGATGCTCATGAATATTTATGAGGCAAACCGAAAGCAACCAGGCTTTGTGAAGCTCCAGAGAGCTCTGTAAATCTACAAGTTGAATGTGCGTAATTGCAAACATATCATCTTCATATCAAAGCTTCAACTAAACCCAGAATAGTGCAGGTATGGGACCTTTAATTCGACTGCTGTCTCTTCTCTGGCTCACTAAGCGCAGCCATTTTTTTCATCCATGTCACTTTTTCCTCTCCCTCCTGGTCCCTCTGCTACCGCGTCTTTCCTCCTTCATTCCCACCCACTTGTCTCTTCAGGTTGTTGGTGCTCCTATAACCACTCAGGTATTTCCCCTCCCCCTTGCTACTGTTTATCCTCCCAGAATGACTCACATGATTTTTGTGCAGAGCCAGCGAAAAAAAAAAATGAGGCAAAAACGATTTTTTTTCACAGTCGATTTGTATTTCCTGTCTTTTGTCACTTGACAGAGAACAATGAATGTCTGGTTTTGAAATAGAAGCTAAGCTTTTTGGTCATTTTAAGACTCCTATTAATGTGATAAGGAGTAAAATCTAATTTACAGTGAAACCATTGTGGTAAAGGAAGAAAAAGGATCTGTTATCATGTGAGCCATTCACTTCTGTGTCCTGCATTCACACTTCACTCCTTCTGTGTGTCATTTGCATGTATAAAATTCATGTTTGTGTTGTGACATCACACATCATCGTGTGTGTGTGTGTGTGTGTGTGTGTGTGTGTGTGTTTATCGAGTTGAAATGTTTGAATTCAACTCATGGAAACATCTGCAGGTCACTGTGTTTGTTTTTAAAGATGTTTCCCTGCTTTTTCTTACAATATATAGAACAGCTGTCTTGCAAATGTCACTTTTGTTGCATTAATTTATAAGTTAGGCATCAAGAATAAAAGGTATTTAGATAATTGATTAATAATTTAAGTATGCAACTTTAAGGATGCAACCAATTCAGGAGGATTTGCTCCTTTGCTTAAATATCTTTGTCTTTTCTGACATTTCATGGATCAAATTAGTCAAGAAAAGCTTTTCATACTAATACGATGCCTGCGTTTTGGTACAGATACAAAAATAATACTTTATGAGGAATTAAAAACTGCTTTTCATTTAACAAAAGAAGCCAAACTTCTCAAATGTTAAATGTCGTCTTTGCATAAACATGTAGAGGAACTTTGTCTGTTAGGAATTTGGCAAAATTGTGTTGTAAGAGCGAGTTGAGCAACACTGTGAATCTGTGAAAGCGTTTACTGTCTACTTCTGGAAAACAGCGGTTTTTAATACTTTGTGCTTCAGGCACATTTTTGTCAGCATTCAAATGGTTTTGACGTTCGATACCTAGAGAGATCAACAAGTCAGTGATGCACAGAGAAAGCAACAAATGTTTTAACTTTTGAGAAAACACACATCAGAAGCAAACATCAGAACGTGTCAGAGTTGTGTTTTATATATATCTGATTTCTCTCTGAGTTCTCGTTTTGGAGTTAGAAGGTGAAATGAGGCTGTGGAGGCCTGTGATTGGCTGCTGAGTGGAAAATATGAAACAAGTCTTTGCAACAGAGACAAGGAATCTGATGCAAGAGATCTGATGCAAGATGACAAAACTGAAATATAATGTTTGTGTAGTTTAGGGACGAGACAAAGTGACTTTATTCAGTGAGTGACAGATGACTAGTTTCATATCAGGCCGCAGGAAGATGGACCAGTGCTGGGATGTAGGAAGTAATACTGTTGACTAAAGTGTAAACATATCAACTAATATTTATCCTTCATTTTCACTCAGGATGTGCAGAATCTGCTGCTACAGAACTGGCTGCACCACCTCAAGGTTACAAATTGTAATCCTGAGTTGAAAGGATCATACTTTTTAATGCGCTATAGGACAGAGGCCTCAGGAAAGAGGATGATTTAAGCCGTTTTATTCTTTACCCAAATCAACATTTTTTTAGGAGATTTAGGATAAAATGCCTGATTTGGGTAATTAACAAGCTTTTATGATGGTGGCTGCTTCAATACACAGATCATATAGTGGTAGGTGACCATCAGAGCTAGTGTAAAATAGAAAGAAAGAGCTTACTATAAAGTGAAATATAACATGATGTTGCATCGATTAAATAGTATTAATAGTGATGCACAAATTCAAAAAGTGCTAATCTAAAGTGCATGTTAATATAAAGTGCTGTTCATATCAATAAATTCAATAAATATGCAGCCAATTATAAAGAAAGAAAGTTCCAGGATCTTTAGTCTATTAAACATGTTGATGCTGTTGAGTTTCATCACTTTATGTCAGGTTTCAAAAAGTGAGTTACATTCAATAAAAAACAGGCAAAGAAGATGTGGGAAAATTCTGAAAAACGGAGCTGACATTTGTTTAATTTAACTCCAGGTAATGTAAGTTTAGAGTTTGCACTATGGAATGTAAGGACACTTTAAACCAGACTTAAAGTCGCCTAAAGTCACACTAGAATCTTCACTTTAACCTTTAATATTACATAAGTGACACACCACTTTCTATGGATGTCCATTTTGTGTTTTTCCTAAAGATTTTACTCTCAATACTGAAAAAACGACTTCGGCCATTATTTTAATAGGGTGACAGTGTGTTTATGAGAGAAGCTGCAGACCAGAGACACTCAGAATATTGTTCCAGACATAACATGTGTCGCCTGTTGCTGTCCTAGTTTCACAAACCGTGACACCCACCACCTTGTTGAACACGTGACTCAGCTCCACGCTGCCATCTTGTGTCCGTAGCAGAAACATTTCATACGTTGTTGATGTTTCATAAGAGTCGAACAGGGAGGACCTGCCTGCTGTGTTGTTGCACCACATCTGGATCACGGCATCAAAACCGCATGAGGTGTTTTGTCATGTACAGTAGTGCACCGCCCCTCTCCTCCATGCCGGGAGCTTTAATCTGGCTGTTATTTTATCTCAGGTGAGGGTGGTGCAGGGCAAGGAGCCGGCTCATCTCATGAGTCTGTTCGGAGGTCAGCCCATGGTGGTCTACAAGGGAGGGACGTCCAGGGACGGGGGACAGTCCGCTCCAGCAGAGACCAGACTCTTCCAGGTCCGGTCCAACTCTGCAGGACACACCAGGGCTGTGGAGGTGAGAGAAAACACGTCTTCAACACCGAATCTATGAATCAGCTGACTCTTAAAGGATGAACGTAATGTTTTTACTGTCAAGAAATCACAACAGAAACCAACAACTGAACTGAAGGCACAGGGATACAAATGTGTATTAATCCACAGCTGAAAATAGTCCCCAACACTGCAAGAAGTGAAATCTTAACAGGTGAAAATATCTTGTTTTTGATACGTTTAGTCCAATATCATCTAGAATTTTCTAATTTTCCCTGATTTGGGTCAATTTGGTCTTGTTTTAATAAAACAAATTGACTAAAATCAAGGAAAAAACTTGAAATAAGCTAAATGATCTGCCAGTGGAATGAGATAATTCTACTCAATATTGAAATAATTGTACCAAAAACAAGATATTTTGTATAATTTATTGAGAGATATGAAAGTGAATAAATGATTTTAGTTCCTTTTGTTTCTGTACATTGGTCAAATTTCACTGATTCACCTGCAGCTTCAGAGCTGCTGGAAGGTGGATTAGCAGAACCACACGTTAACCAGCATCTCTGTGTCCTTCCAGCTTGACGTAGCAGCATCCAACCTGAACTCCAATGACGCTTTTGTCCTGGTGACGCCCGGGGACTCCTTCCTGTGGGTGGGAGTGGGCGCCAGCGACACGGAGAAGCAGGGAGCTCAGCAGCTGTGCGACATCCTGGGAGTGTCCACCTCCGAGCTGTCAGAGGGAGGGGAGACGGGTGAGGAAACCTCAGATAACACATTCTGTTTCTGTGTCAGCTACAAAACGTGGTCAAGCTGCTGAAATAGAGCTTTTAATGGTGAAATCAAGTCTCTTTTTGTCTTTCAACTAAACTACAGTAGGTGTTCATTTATATTGAAACAAAGGAGTCCTGATTGCATCAACCCCTTCACATGTTACCAGTCGTCTTGTGATTTGCTTTCAAAGCCAGAGAAGAAGAAACTGAATTCTCTGGCTGCTGTTTCTAATATAAAAAGATAAATAACAGATTCCTGCTTTTAAGGACTGGCTGTAGTTGTTAGCTGCAACATCTTGTTTCTGAAAGGATAAGCTTTTTGAGGAATAAGGTGGAACTAAACGCTGTCAGAAACTACACACTGTCCCTTTAAGCTCTTCTTGTGTTTATGTTAATATTTTCTGTTGAAACATGTCAAACTATAATAACCTGGAAGCGTCTGTGGTCTTAACAGATCAGTTCTGGGAGATTCTGGGAGGAAAGACGGAATATCGCACTTCCACCAGACTCAAGGACAAGATGGACGCCCATCCACCCCGACTCTTCGCCTGCTCCAATAAGACTGGGAACTTCATTGTAAGTCGCAGGTTTAGGCTTCCTCCGCTGCTGCTGCTGCAGCTGAAGCGTAAATGTAAATATGCTTGAATGCTCGAAAGCTGAATCCTCCTCCTCTCCTCAGATCGAGGAGGTTCCCGGGGAGCTGACCCAGGACGACCTCGCCACCGATGACGTCATGATCCTGGACACCTGGGAGGAGGTAGAGAAACCAGAGCTGTGACTGTTCAGCCATGTTTAAAGAATTCAGAGAAGGGTCAAAAAAAAAAAACATCTTTCACATTTTCAGGTGTTCGTCTGGATCGGCAACGAGGCTCAAGAAGAAGAGAAGACTGAAGCGATGGCGTCTGGTAAGGAAGACGTCTGGAGGAGGAGCTCTTTGGCATTTGAAGGGTTTCACCAAGTCCAAAAGAATATTCTGAATTTTCAGGTTTACGCAAAGAGATACACAACCGTTCAAAAGTTTGAGGTCACCCATACAATTTGGTGTTTTCCATGAAAAGTCGCACTTTTATTTACCACCATGAGTTGTAAAATGAATAGAATGAAGACATTGACAAAGTTAGAAATAATAATTTGTATTTATAATAATGTTTTTTTCCTTCAAACTTTGTTTTTATCAAAGGAAGGTCAGTTTTCTAGCTTCTCTAACCAGCTAAACTGTTTTCAGTTGTGCTAACATGTTAGCATCAAGGGTTTTCTAATCATCCATTAACCTTCTGATCAATGAGCAAACACATTGTACCATTAGAATAATGGAGTGATAGTAGCTGGAAATGAGCCTCTATACACCTATGTAGATATTGATGCACCAAAAACCAGACATTTGCAGCTAGAATAGTAATTTATCACATTAGCAATGTATAGTGTATTTCTGATTAGTGTAAAAAACAGTGCTTTTCTTTCAAAAATAAGGACATTTTTAAGTGACCCCAAACTTTTGAACAGTAGTGTAATTTGAAACTTTGCTTCTGAAATGACAAAGAGCATCAAAATGGCGATTTATAGTTTATATATGATGGATTACCTCTTAGCTAAAAATTGTTCATATTATACATTAAAACGAAAATGATGATTATGCGTGTCCAGGTTTTCCAGGACATGTGGGAACCCTGTATTCTACTGTGCATATGTCAGCACCAGTTAACGCTTCTTCCTCCTCTTCCTCAGCGCTCCGTTACATCGAGACAGATCCGGCCAACAGAGACCGCAGGACGCCGATCGTGAAGATCAAGCAGAGCTTCGAGCCGCCCACCTTCACCGGCTGGTTCCTGGGCTGGGACCACGACTACTGGACCAGCGACCCCCTGGAGCGGGCTATGGCTGAACTGGCCCTGTGAGGCCCCCCAAACCTCACCCTCCCTCCCTGCCGGCACTGGCCTTTAGCCCCGCTGCTCCGCTTCAGGCACTGACCTGCAATCATAAGACTTTTATTAGCCGCCAGTAACACCCTGAAACAAGAGGACATCCAGAGTCTCTGTTAGGGGTTTCCTGGTGATGAAGCAGTGTTTTTATTCACTTTGTCCCTCATGCTAGTGATGCCTTATTCCTGTTATAAAACCAAATAGAATTAGAGCTTTGACAGATACACTCACTTCCTGTAGGTTTGCACCAAACACAGTCTACTATGTTTACTGAAGCAAATTTTCTCATTTATTTTATATTTTGACAGTAAAATCTGTTCACTAGTGAAGTGCAAAGACAGCAAATACACGGCAAAAAATATCCTTGATGTGCTGCAACGTCTGAACTCACTGCCAAAAGAACGCTGCCTCTGGAAAAGCAATAGCAACGATGCCTGAATATACGTTCCTTTAGTTTACATTGAACCTTTTTTAGTTGTTTTTTTTTTCCTCCACGGTACCAGTTGTCAAAGATGCCTTATTAGATAAGTTGTTTGTACCTTCAGGTCTTGTTATATATTTATTTGACAATTAAAAAACGCCACAGATTCATGCCAAGGAAGCTTGTGTGAAGCTGAAACTTCTCATTGGAAACTCGACGCTTTGCTGCTTCACAAATCAGTTACGTCCTCTGTGACTTTTTGTGAGGTTTCCCTAACTTCAATAAAACCAGATTAAAACTTTGAAGTGTTGTGTGTCTGCTTTTACAAAAGCACTTACTCAAAATAGTGTTGGAAAAAATCCAGACAAATCTGTTTTCTTATGTCTTTATTTAAAGTGTTCATATATATGTACGATGTCAAAATAAAATCATATCAAACATTAGCAAACTGTAAAAAAAAAAAAAAACATTGTTATCTGCAAATACCCAACAACAAATTCAGAGCAAGTAATATTTATGCGTGTTCTAGTTCATTTCTTACAGCTTACATGTGAATTTCAGACCTGAGTCTTATCTCACAGATACTTTCCTGTTCTTACTGTCTGTTTATCTCATGAAAAGATCAAAATCAACAAGATTTAAGTCCTTTTTCAATAGGTTTTTACTTTCCTACCTAAAAGCAGCCCCCTGGATCTTAACAAAAAGGATCTGCTCTCAATTTTATACAAATGTTATTTAAAAAAATCAGCTGGATATTGATTTTTTATTTTAGTAGATTTTATTCAAACTGCAGTAAATAATGTATTTGTTGGCGATTTTCTTTCAGACATGGATTAATACATCATTGAAGGTATTTACAGCAGAATAGTGTCTTAAATTGTAATTGTAAGGGATTGATTCATTGTTGGTTTTGGTCTTTTCACAGAATTTTTACACAATAAATATTCAAAAAAACTAACATCTACCTCTACCTAACACAAGCGCTGCCTGAGAAAGTGGTCGAGACGCAATCGCCTGAAATATCTGGTGAAACATTAGATAATATTAGGTACACGTTGGTCATGCTGCTGTTATTCTCCATATGGAACCATCTCTCTACAGTTCATACTAACTTGGCAAGTTAGAAAAAAAAGTTTTCATCTCAGTGAAAACTACAGCAAAATAATACTCCTCCTCTGTTGTATAGTGCTATATACAGGAGTATGAGTAACAGCTTTTTATTCCATATAGACATATAATAGACACTGATGCTAACATTACATTTAACAACATTTATATAACAAAAGGTTACTAAGGTTTATAATAGGTTGATAAATGGCTATAAACATGTTTAACTATTTGGCTTGTTTCACCCAAAAAGAGCATGCATCATAAAATACTGCAGAGAAATATAAATAAAAACTCTGATTTGAGGTTTAATTTGGAAATGCATAGAAATGTGTTACTGTAAAGTAAAGCCATGGCAGTACGTTAAGGCTTCTGGCTGAAAGGTTTGCGATAAGTTTCTTTCTAACAGTCTCTACTTCCTGCCGGCTTCTACCAGGCAGTGGAGCCAGACAGGGCGTGGACAAAATAACATGAACACATCCTACGATACACATCGGTGTAAAGCTGAATATGTTCCAAGTCAGAGCGAGTCAACTATAAAATGTGTGTGAATACAAAGCTGTAAACAGGTGCAAGAAACACTGAGCCTGACTGTTGCTGCCACGTTTTTAATCTGAGACATTATTGGCAATTGGAGAAAAGGTGTGTGTGTGTGTGTTGTGATTTCTATTTTACTTTGGCCAATCTTCACTCTCTATACAGGCTGTTATAAGACTGCTGCCTACTGCTCATGCTGGTTAGTAAAGGCTCAAGTGCAACAAATAATGACCCTCTATAATTACATCATTGCTCTTTTTTTATGGCTCCATCTAATGTCCCTCAAGTTCTAAAGAGTTCCACCTGTTTCTACTGGATTCACAACTCTTTATGTTGTAAAAGGGTAAAGTTTTTGTACCAGTATGTCAGTGTTCTTGTTTATTAACCTCACAAATGTGATGAAATTGTAGGTTTAGTTTGGAAAAATTGACATCAACAGTTTTGTGGAAACAGGACATGGAACAACTTAGATCTAAAAGAACAATTCAGCCCAGTTATGAGGATCAGGAATAAACAGGCCTCATATCAGATATCATTAAAATAATTATACAATGATCACAGCACTATGACACTGGCAGTGGTTGCAGGAGTGTTACAATATCAGAAGATATCATAAATACAAGGACGTGCATGTGTGTGTGTGTGTGTGTGTGTGTGTGTAAGGCCACATATCCAGCAGGCACTTTCCTTAAAATGCTTATGAACCTGCTGATGAGACTTTTAGGCTACTTCAACACTAACTAATGCTCAATGTTCTTAATCATGGGTTATATCTGCCTTAAAAGCAATTTGAGTTGCATTTGTCTATAAAAGGTTTTATACCATATTTCTACCATAAGTAGAGGAAATAATTAAATTACAGGATAACAGCTAAACCACCTGCCACAGTATGGCTGTTTTGATTTAGCTGTAAGTCACAAAACCTAAAAATCTAAATGCAGAAAAGTTTAATCTGCTGAAGATCATTTTTGCAGTGAAAAGGCTATTTTGAACACATGCATATCAGTAAGCTAAACAGTATTTGTGTGTGTGTGTGTGTGATAGAGTGATACATGTACAATGAGTCTCCTCCTCAGCGCTTGATGAACCCCTGCATCATCTCCAGCGGCAGCGGGAAGATGATGGTGGAGTTCTTCTCGGCGGCGATGGTGTTGAGGGTCTGAAGGTAACGCAGCTGCAGGGCTGACGGAGACTCTGCGATCACCAGAGACGCCTCCTTCAGCGCCCGCGATGCGTTCATCTCTCCCTCGGCAGCGATCACCTGGAGAAGGAAAGAGAGAGAGAGAACGAGAGAAAGAAACAGAAGGTGAGGGATGTCTGTCAGTCTGTCAGTCAACAAACTGACTGTGGAGGCATCAGCATCTTTTTTACTCTACAACTGATCATTTAAATATATTTTTGATTACTAATTATATTTGAACTCTCTGAGTCCTGAGCCATTTTTGGCTGCCTGGGTTTGTTCTGTTGTAAATCCTGTAAAACCTCAACACTGTAATGCACAGACATGCTATACACATCTTTTGTTTCAGGACAATATGGACTATATGAATATTTATGCTGGAGTGATGTCATTTGAATGTAAATGTAAGTGAGGGGACCATAAAAGACAAAACAAAAACACAAATGGAAATTTTTTAGATTTCTATTCGAATGCCACACACATGAACTCAAGGTGTTGGAAGTAACACAGTCAAAAAAATGTAAAACTAAAATTACTGCTGAGTAGTTGGGGGGTCAGTAAAAAAAAGAAGAGAAGAGTTACTTCTGGCTGGATCAGCCTCTGATTGGTCAAAAGATTCTAGCAATGCATAATGGGAAACGAATAGGGCCATCAGCATCAATGCTAGCTGCAATCTATTAACAATAATTGATAAAATATATATAGTAAAACGCTCAATATTGGATCTACCCACATGCATTTATTTACCCCGAAAGAGACACAAGTTCCAGGGTGGATAAAAAACCTTCTACACGGGTTATGTTAACACTGAAGGCAGCATCTGAATGATGCAACTGTTAGCTTTCAGGCTAAAAAACAAGCAAGGAGCGACGATTTATTGATCAAACGTTATTTAAAGATAAATGAACTGTGCAGAATTTTGTCATCCATGACAATGTCGGTTTCAAAGTGTTAATGAGGATGTTTAGTTATTTCACTGTCGTGCTGTGGACCCTCAAACTGAAGCAGCTGGACCTGACATCTCCTTTAAACCTGAATGAGGGGCAGCAGAGCTACCTTACCTTGGCTCTGGCCTCGCGGGTGGCCTCAGCTTCAGCCGCCATGGCTCTCTGCAGCTGAACGGGCAGCTTGACGTCTTTAATCTCCACTCGCTCCACCTTGATGCCCCAGTCATCTGTAGCATCATCCAGAGTGGACTGAGGAGAGAGAAACGCACTGAATCATCTCAGTTTATCTGACGAGCAAGTTGACATTAACCACTGAAAATGCAGATTTAATATAAATTTGGTGTCAATGTTGTTATTAACACCAGCATTAATGTGTGTAATAACAGCACAATCATGTTATTTAGTTTACAGCTCAAACTCTAACATGTTCTATTGGACGAATTCTTAAAAAACTATCCTGCATTTCTCAGATCTGTCCAGCAGATGGAGTTGGACTAAGCTTCATGTTTCTCTTTCATCGTCCTGCAGTCTTTTAACATTATTAGGCTGTGGAAAACAAGCACTAGATGATGACCAAATAACAGATTACATTGCTTATTGTAGCATGAGTTTCACCAAGGACGTTTTCTGATCACTTTCTACATATAAAAGCCGTGTCAGCATGAAACAGATTGGTCGTGGGTTTTTTTGGTTGTTTTTAATCAAATCAGACAAAGCCTCCTACTGTGAGAACAGAAATGAAACGTACGTGCTTTGTGCTGCCAGCGTTTGTAAATGTCACCAGCTTTATGTTTATGCAGTGAAAACCAGGGCTCTCAATGCAGCAGCAGAGGAATCGGTTGTTAACAGGTGCTGGAATTTAAGCAAACTAATCTCTATGTTGTACTCGTTCAGCAGCACCAGACATATATCACCTGTGTTATCGGCTATATTCAAATGTACAGTCTGCTGATGTCTTCAGGCGATTCAACCCCACTCTGTGCCAGATGATGGCAGCAATGCACAGTTTCCACATTTGCAAATAAACTGCATACGAGGAGGAAGAGATTTATTCATGTTTTCATTGTGTTCCAGTGAAGCATTAAACCTTCATTAATGAACTAGCTACTGATGACTGACAAACACTTAGACACATGATTATTTAATCGTTTAGAGTAGCTCAGCATGAACTGGAATTAAACGTTTAATGGATAAATGAATAAACACTTGTATTCTACATAGAGGTCGTCTTAGTTTACAGATGAAATAATTTCAACTGTGGTCTTTTACTGTATATACAACATGTAACTCATGTTCCAACTCTAAACCAAACCTGCTGAACTATACATTTCCTGCTTTACATCCAGATTTCATTTCTGAATCATGCTTTCTTCAAAACACAACACACATTTCTCTCTATTTTGAACACTCTTGGTCGAGGCGTTCCTGTCTCCTTGTGTTGAGAGTGAACCCACTGCCATTCAAAAGAGAAAACTTCAATTTCCAAGGCTGTTGTGCAATTTGCAATCACAGCTTAAGCAAGACAAGGGCCCCTTGTCCTTGTGGTTTGTCCTTTTTTAATTTTAGATTTTCCTTTCTTGCTTGTTGGCTGTATTGTCTAAATTTCTACTGTTTGTTCTGGATGTGTATAAATTCCACATCCAGTAGTGTTTTCTATTATATATAACACTATAGCACTTTTGGAGAGAAAAAGCTATACATCTGTTGTCACTGTAAATTTATGTGTTGTTTTAAATTAGGAATAACTGGACTAAGTGTATAGTAACAACCTAAAAACTCATAATACTCCTGATCTTCATGTTTTCACATTTTGTTTTCACATCAGTGGTCAATTAATTCTTAGAAATGTCTCCTCAAAAAATACCATTTTGAGGAAACTTGTTATTGTTTCGAGGGCAAAGTAGCATTTTGCAGGAGATATGATGTTTTTTTCATGTTTTTTGGATTTATCTTTAGGTGGTTCAGGTGACATAAATTATGCAGCTGTAGAGAAGGTTGCACTCTAATCTTTACTTCTGACTTTTGTATTAGAGGAGCATATTATTTCCTATATGTATTTTTACTACTGTTTTATTTTGTTATTAAAGGGTCCAGCCTTAAAAAACAGCACATTTACAACCTCCATTTCTAGCAATCACAGGAAAGTCAGCATATTGACATAATGACTCAGAGCTGTAGAAGGATTGGCATCAGCATTCAGGGTTTTACGCTCAGAGATCAAAGAGATTAAAATTTTCGCGAGACAAATTATAAACGGTCTAATAGCCACAAAAATCAAAGAAAGCGAGAGCAGCCGTTAAAGTGATGTGTATAGAATGAGACTGTAAAAATCTAGCCTATTTATTTGTTAAATGTGGAACTGTAAATGTGTAAAAGGAAGTAGGTAGAAGGAAGTATTGAATATTTGTAGCAGCACTGTCTGCTGGTTGGTTTTGTGGAGTTTCTCTACCTGCATACTGTGGGCGATTTCTTCACGGTCAGACAGGATCTCCGCCAGGTTTTTGGTACCCAGGACATTCCTCAGGGTGGTCTGGGCCAACAGCCGCGTAGCAGCGTCTGCGTTGGTGATGTTAGCCACAGCCAGAGTAGCATTCTGGACCCGGTAGTACACCACGCCATCCACACTGACTGTCACGGAATCTTTGGTCAAAACCTGAGAGCATGTCAGGAAATAAAAGGTCAAAACTGTTGGATGTATCAAGATTTTGCACAATAATTGTTATTTAGTTGAATTTAATTTTTTGAATTTCTGGGGATGTAATGTCATATTTGTTTAATGTAATCGGAATTGCGCGTGTCACACCTCCTGCGGTGGGATGTCGAAGGTGATGGTGCGCATGTCCACGTTCATAAAGCTGTCGGTGCACGGCAAGATGAAGAACAACCCTGTGGAATCACAAGAATGCAAATAGACTTAACAAAGACTAAAGCCAGAGTAAACACAATAATGAGGAAGCTTCTCCGCAAATGTTTGAAAACACTGGGATGAATGAAATACTGGCAGCGGGCCAAGTCAAGCTCTCTTTATAAGACTGCAGCTGTGTTGACAGCGAGGCAAAGCTGTGGATATTTGCAGCTTTCATGAGCCCGTTTCAAGTCACAATGATTGAATTAGTGCATTAAACAATACTCAGGCATGTGCCTGAGTGGAACAGACATGTGCTAGGTGTGCAATCATTTAGCAAACATGCATGCTACAGAAAACTGCGTGTTTGAATGGTGTGATCACGGCAGTCACCTCAAGACATTTACGGCATTCTCAATTATTAGTCACACACAGACTGTGAACCATCATGTGACACAGAGAAAATACCATTAAAGAATCGGATAAAAAGCTACATATTCACACATGAACTTCTCTGATCATGGCAGCAGAAATGTGTATATGGAATGTTCCACAAACACAAGCTTAACTATAACATACAAGCGTGTTTCAGTTTTTCAGTTCTGTGGGAAACAGAAGCGCACCGAGGCTAGGGTTACAGGGCATTGTGGGAAAACAAAATGCTGAATTCAACGCTGGCATTGGCTCTACAACCTCCCCAGGAATGTGAGGTTTACTGCCAGGGAGCTATTATTAACGCACTTGTCACTAACGGAGCCCCCCTGGCACTCTGAGGAGTCACGTTTCAGCATTTTGAGAGGACACTACTTGTTTTTTAGATCCAGTTAAATCAAAGCTAAAGAGACAGCGAGGTATGAGATTTATGTAAATTATTCCTCGTGGGAGCTTGTGTTTTGTTTTTGAAAAGAAATACGCTTCCTTTCAAACTAGACGTCATATCACCAATAATAAGATGTTTAAGGAATTCAGACCTCAAACAGACATGTGTGGAGTAGCATTGCATGTGGTTTTGTCTGTGTAGCACTGGTTGAACTGGTTACATGTTACATTAGGGAGCTGGGAACTGGAGCTGAAACATCCTGTCATTATTAGGCTGATGTATTTTACCATGTTTAATTTGTACCAGACCACCAGCAGGAAATGGATGGGTGGAAAAATACTGAATGGCCAAGACAATCTGTAAAAAAAATGGTAGGTTTCATTTGCTGAAGATAAAAAGCCTCTGAAACAAATAAGAAATGAGAGTGACTGCCGCACAGGCTTTTCAGAGGATTACATAATTTAAGTTTATATCGCCTGTCTAATATTAATGTTTCTCTAAAATTGAGGAGCCAGGTATAAAAAGCGCCACAATTTCTGGACTTTTCTTTTAATGTGGGAATAAACAACCCCCAAATTAAAGTTGTAAGTCTGCATTTTAACCACAGTCACGGTTTCATTGCAAACAGAGTGTACTAGAGTAGAAAGCCAAAACAACAACACAATTTGTCACTCTATACATATCTGCTGACTTTCCTGTATTCTCTATTTTGTCTGTTCTTTGCAAAAAAAAAAAAAATTAAAACGGCCGAGTTGTCATGGGAACCTACATCATTAAGCCTGCCAGGAAATGGAGTCATCAATCAGGATCTATCAGAATCTATTGACTGCAGTAAAGACAAAGGTACCAGCCTCTAGTCAGATGCGCTTTTACTGTATATTGTAGCTAAAGCACCACAAACCAGAATGTGTCAGACTTGTTTTTTGGGCTGTTATAGTTGTTCAACCATAATGTCTTTGAAAATATGTCAAAATAATAAGGTTTACAATTAGGTTTACAGAATAAAATGTGTACGAAAACCTGTAGGGGAGAATATAATGAGCCTTTATATTTACTGAGATATAAATCTAAACTTGTGATGCTCAAGTTCTAAAAGAGAATTTACTGTCTTTTCTAGGCTTTGTGGTTTGGTTTGTTTGGGTTCACGCTGCCTACTATAGCATCTAATGTTCCCAATTCACATGCCACTAAACCACTAAACAGGATATGTGAACAGAGTAGAACAATATGTGGGTTGGGTTCTATTACAGATGGTGCTACTGACCTGGTCCTTTGGCTCCTCCTCGCAAAATGCGGCCCAGGCGAAAGATAATGGCTCGCTCATATTCTTTCACAATCTATATGCAAAGACAAGTAAATAAACAACTTGCAGGCTAAAGAAAACATCAGGGGATGAGGCTGTTTTAAATTTCCAAAACGCTCAATACAAGACAGTGAGCCATCATCAGGGAGCGTTGCAAGTCATTGACCAGGAGCTGACCTTAATGCACATCCATATGGACAAGGGCAGAGTAACCAGCATGAGAAGAATGGAGCAGCCCACCAACAGCCAGCCACACAAGCCGATGTCCGAGCCTGAATGCTCCAAGGCTGGGGAAAAGGAAGACAAAAACATGCGTTAATACTTGCTGAATTCAGGACATTTTCCAGGCTTCCAACCATTCAAAGAGCAGATCAATCATCAGGATGTAAGTGGGGTTAAAGTGGCTTGCGTAAAAACACATTAACATGCGGACTAGAGATGATCAGTGGATGATTGCCCTGCCTCTGAGCCACAGTCGTTCCCTCAGTTAGTCAGGTTTAATCTTCATCCACATATATACCAGATTAGGTCTAACACTAGTCACATCACCCAGACTGAATGCAGCATTTATTTCATGATGCAACCATTCTCTGGATGAAATACATACCTTCAATATCATGTAAATCATACCTGTCTCCACCTACAGACAAAGTTAGAGTTCAAAACATCACTGAATAGAAAAAAAGAATGGAAAAATGCATTCATAGGGATGCTACGATAACAACAATACACTTCAATGGATTTGTTTGTCATGGCAGTTTTATAGACCTGAAAGAGATTGACCAGGTTTCAGCCATAACAGTGGAGAGACGCAGACGACTTTAACATACCACAGTGCTGATCTAGTATTAAAACACAGTTGAAATAGAAACTAGTGAAGAGAGAACATCATTAACAAGAGGAGCTTTGTTGCTTTACAGCTTTAGCAGTACCCCCTTCATGCCCAAAGTGCCCTCTTTTGTTGAGTGATTTTTTGTTTGTCTGTGTCAAAGCCTCCCTGTTCGCCTTCAAAAATAACATTTAACAACATAGTAATAATTTAGATTTAGATGATCAACATAGAAGCCCTGACATGTACCTAAAAAAGAAGCTCATCAGCTTATCCGGATATGCATTTCATTGTCTTTTCATTGACACTTTGAGCAGCACGTCCATGTTAATACAATCGTTTTCTTACATTATGTGCTACTGAACAACAAGAAAAACGTCGAAACAACAGCTTAAAGACATTAGAAATACAGCACGCACAGTATGATGACCAGAAAGTGGAAAACGTGTATTAATTGCTGTTCTAGCGCATGCGCAGTGCCGCGCTTGTTGCTATGGCTACAGTCCAGTCCCGCTACGTCCATCTTTACATCCATAACGTGGGCGGAGGAAGTGCGTAACAAGTGTAATGAAAAGCTAATAATAAATACTCAAACGAATTTGTTGTAACTCATTTTTAAACCCTTATAACACCCATACACACAAAACTTATGTAAATTGTACTGGCAAAGATTTGACCAGTGTTTCGGTTTAACTCGCGACCGTGTTATCTGGTGACCTTCAGCTGCGTAACGTCCAAAACTAGTAATTTCAGAAAAAATAAGTGAAGAAGTGTCAATGCCTCTTATTGTGTAAATACACCAGTATTTACACAATGTAAGACAACAAGGACCAGGAGAATATATACATTATACTGAGCATTCAATTTAAGATCATTTAAAGCTTTTAAAAAGTTTATTATTAAACTATCATGGTTCTGGAAGTCACCAGTTAACACGGTCACTGGTTAAACCGAAACACCTGCACGAGCACATTTAGCGCCAAGACGTCGTTCACGTTACCTACGTCATCACTAGCAAACACACGCCTTAGATTAGCTACAGACACTAACGTTACTTACTTTGCTCGTACCAATTAATTAAATTCAAGTTACACATCGATTATAGATATAAATCAAATAACTTAACGTTAACATTCATTTCCCCTCTTTGTTACACTTCATCTTCTAGGGAGGATTATCGTAAACACTAAGATAATTAATGAAAAGAGCAGGCGTTACTATTACCTGGTTGACGTTCTCGTCTTTTAGACTCTTCCATAGTTATCGCTGTATGGAATAGCTGTCTGTATATGTGTGTGGTGCAGCTATAACGTGTTATATATGTGGTTCTATACTATTTCCTGCAGCGCTGCTGTTGCTGAGGTCTCCTCAGGAGCATTAACCCAGAAACTGGACTTGCAGGCGCTGTGACGCAGCGGCTTTCGCAGTAGTGGGCAGCTAGGTTCAGCCTTTCAAAATAAAAGACCATAATTTGCAAAATTTTTATTTAACCCTGTTTCATGACTTTGTCCACAAAGAGGGTTTCAGCACATAAAATAATTATATTAACTTACATACAGTTGTGTGTGTTTTATTCAAATTTTGTATGGCTGATCATTAGAAATGAATGGGGGAGACCATAATTAAAGGAATTGAACTCAGGTACAGTTACATTTGTCAGATGGACACACATGTTGGGTTTCAGAACAAATAACTATCTTAACTATCTTTATATCACTAAACTGTGTACATCTCATGTTTGTGTATATCTAAAATGTTGAATTCCAAACACAATATCTGTCTTTTGATTGATAAAGGTCACTACAACAGTATTTCCTAATCAACACAATTCACAAACTGTTGGAAAAACATTTAGCCAAGGAGTAAGATGTTGTCTGATTATATGGTGGATAATATCTTTGGATCATATTAAACTATAGCCTAAAACCTCAATAGGTTGAGAGAAGATATTCTATTTATTTAATAGTTAACGTGTTGAATCATACTTATGTTAATTCTAAAACATACTACCCTTTCTTAAAACAAGATAAATTACCTCAATTAAAAATGATTAGAAAAAAGTACAATTTTATTTCCATTTCTGTGCATGTGCAAACAAGTAAAATATTTGGTTTCATTCATTGTCTGAAGTTAAATTTATTAAAAGTTTAGAAATTATTATTATTCCATCCTAATGTATTTAAGTAGAATTAAAGTAAATTCTACTTAAAAAAATATTCTGCAAGTACTGAATCAATTTAAAAATCCAAGTACAATCAACTTAAAATATATCTAGAGTTACATAAATTAATTTTGTGCAACCAACATAAAATTAATCAATTTCAACAAAACATTTTTTCAGTGCATTTAGACCAAATGAGAATTATGGTGATGATAGTTTCGGTTTCAAAATCTGATATACTGAAAGTCTACTGTAGCCTACACTACACCATGTGTTAACATGGCTGTCGAGGGGTGAGGTCAGGGCCTCTGAGGTCAATTTTTTTTAAAGGCTTCCCCAGATACCACAGTGGGAATAAAGCCGTCTTCTCAATGTGGCAGCTGGTATCTAAGGCCTTTTAGCCACCTCTTTAAAGTAGCTAATCTCAGCTGGCTATATATAGGCTACAGTGCTGATTGGGCAACAGCTGAAAGCGGCTTCTGCTTCCATTCTCTGTTAAATTTTTGCTGTAATGCTGTCCATAATATAAAACCGGATATGTTCATGTGCAGCAGTCAGCATTCAGTTGCATGACAACTGAACATGAGGGTGTTTATTGAACAGGCAATCTGTGACAACCCTGTACACTGGAGTCACGCCTGTTTCAATATAGCTGTCAGGAAAGTTGGCAAACATTTAGAAAAATGACCAAATATAGCAAATTAGGAGACTTTTGGTTTGTCACTTGAGGTATGGTAAGCGGTAAAGAGCTTTAAATATTTTAAGTGACTAAAATAAAAAAAATATGTCAGAGGTAGACAGTTCTTTAAGACAAACTCAGTTGTTGGAGCTTTAGTTTGTGTTTCAAAAGTTGAGATGCAAATAATATAAGTCATTTCAGGATAGTGAAAGCAAAGAAGCAAAACAACGGGTGCCTCAAGTAATTGGGGCGGGCATGATGTTTCTGCAAGGCAATGGTGGGAAATCACAATCACAGATGTTGCTGTCACACATTTCAAAACCTAGAAATAATTTATTTATTTGAAATTTCATTATTTTCCATTTATTATTTATCATATGATACCTTTGTGGACTGGAAAAAATGTCCAAATATAGCCATTTTGAAAACCTTTAGTACCTTTCAGTGCTTTTTAAATGAATCAGATCAACAAATACTAGTCAATTATGTACAAAGAAATGAATATTTAGCTAAAGTGACTATTGGTTAAAGTTTTATAACAGTAGCCTGTATAGGCCAAACTTAAGCTGCCTACAAGTCAAATTACAGGGCAAATATTGCCCCATAAATACCGGTCACGCCTTCTATTTATCTACAGAGATCTGATGTGTTCCAGTTGATTTACCTCTTTATTCAGTTAGTCATCATGTTATAATTATGTGGTTCTTTGCATGATTTTATTGCATTTACTCTAAAATAGATTCATTGAAGAACCTTTGTATATACAGTGAAGTTGAGAGTGTAAATAGAGTCAGTGTGAAATATTGTGAATACTAAAATTTAATCCTATAAGGGAATAAATCTTGTATTGAATTGATTAGTCCAATATTAAACTGGCAGATAATTTTGCTTATCTTTTCCTCAAAATATAAGATAAAAAAGTCCAAAGTATAAAAAAGTCTAACAATCCAATCTTACTTGAAGAAAACAAGACGAAATTGAGCAAATTCAAGAAAAAAAACTTGATATAAGCAAAATTATCAGCCAATGGCATAAGATATTTCAAGATAATTCTACTCAATATTGTGCTTATTGTACCAAAAACACAATATTTTTACTTGTTAAGATTTATTTAATTTCAATATGGAATAACTGGGTTATCATATTGTAGAAATTGCACATTTTTCCTTATGTCTCCTCTCCTGTTTTGTAAATTGAGATCAAACTGCACTGAATGAACTAAATTGAGTTTGACAGCAACAGAAAAAAATTTATTGTTATTAGACTCGTAGAAAATTGATAAATATGATATTTCCAGGAAAAAACAGGTCTGAAAATGTCATTTAAATGACTAGATATCCCCACAGCACATGCACAAATGATAGACATGGACATAAATATGAATAACACCTTAGAAATTAAACAGGTGTGGCCTTAATGGATCAGTTGGGGTATTGCATCAGTGTCTTCCTTGGACCTCTCCATATTTGTGACATACCCTAGTTGAGTTCAGGTGGTGGCCTGCACAGAAAATCCAGGCAATTCCAGTAAGTGATTATCCTGGGAAAGGGACAGTGGCTATGCATGTTGGAGTGGTCTCGAGCTCCATCCCATCTAATCCTCTTTTAATTAGGGTGAGGGAAAATGCGGGACCTCTCCTGGATTATTCACAGCACATTGACAAAGCACCAAGCTGGGACCAGTGTACGGGACTGGTGACCAGTGTGACCAGTTAGGCACAGCCAGGACCCTCTCAAGCATGAAAAAATGCTCTCTCATCTCCCTGCTGCTACCTGGATTTTGGCCTCTCTGCCTTTAAAAACCAAAGGGTCTTTGGTCTCTGGTGAACTGGGAGGATAAGTTACAGCATATGATTCGCTCATTTTCTAATCCTTCCCCTATTTTTCACTCTCACTTGAGAGACTACTGTATCTGCGGTCACACTTGCTCGCTATTATCCACCCTTTTTGCTAATCCTACAGGGTACTTTGCCCTCCTCGTTATCTCTCTCAGCCTCTAACTATCTCTCTTCACGCTCTGTCTGTCCATTTCTCCATCCCTCCTTCTTTCTTTGGACAATAATGGAGGTTCAGCCTCATGCTGATAGGGATTGAGGTGAACAAAAGAATCAATTAAGAGCCAAATTGTCTGTGCTGCCCACTTAGATCTTTGGAAATGTCCAGATTGGGCCAGAACAAGCCGGTTTACAGTATCACAGTACAAGGAGTAGTACAATGTTATCACAGTGCTTCACATCTACATACAGAGGAATCTAAATGGAAGGGCCACATCTGAAAATACATTACTTCTAAGTGTAATGCTATGCACATTTTAGTGTAATACTTCCCTGCAGCTAATCACAGACAAATATTGTGAAATTATCTATTTCCTGTTGAAAACTTGAATGGAGCAGCTGATGTCTGGTGTCATTTTACAGTCAGTTAATTTTGCAGTCTAAGTCTTTTATTTTGAAATCTAACCACAGGGAAGGATGTCTGTTTGACATAAAACATACTGTATACTATATGAGTACCTAATGTGGTTATCAGTCCATTTATTTGTAGCTGTGTATCAAACAATACTACAAACAGCGATAGATGCATCAGTTCAGTTGATGCTGTGAAAACATTTGTGGATCGAAAACATGACTAGACAACAGTCAACATCTGAAATCATCATTTCTTCATGAATAATAAATTCACTGTCTACGCCAGTCAGTAAGAAATGCAGCATAGAGAATGACCTTACACTACCCAGCTGTTTATTTCCCTACCAGACCATCATTTGTCATTTTGAGTGTTTGAATGCAGTGATACAGTCTGTCAATATCTCCTCAGACCTCTCTGAGATTTTATGAATGGCACATACATGAATGAACAACGAGTGGTGTTGCTTTGACAGCAGGAGATCTGGATGTGACGCAGTGCTCCACCGAGTTCGAGCAAAATCGAGCATCTCTCGTCAACCAGAGGCTGGAAATTGAAAATATTGTAATAGATCAGAAGCATCTCGACTCACAGATGGAGGGTTGCCCCTGAGCCAAGCAGAACTCACCGGAGACATTTAGCATCTGTGACACATCCACACCGAAACATCAAGGTTTGATTGTGGTAGGCAGGTTGAAAACCTGTTAGAGAGAAGAGGGATTTTACTGGCTGATCAGTTTGTGAGCAAATGATTTGTTTGTTATGACTGACTGGAATTTACTGGACTGACACTCTATCATCTAACAGCATGTTCTACTGACATTAATCTCTTACAATAGAGTTTACACCTAATTATCTTCCATTCATAAGTAATATGCATGAGATTAAGTCATCCTATGACTGAGAAATACATCAATTTGACTGTGAGATAAACAATAATGAGATAATCAGCTTAATGCACGATTGCATCTTATATATGAATAAGTCACAGTACTTCTAATTTATTTATTACATCTGAAATTCTTTGTCATGAATCAAACTTATCATATAGAATCTTTACACTCACTCAACTCTCTTATACTTGCTTTACTATCTCATAATTGTGATATACCCAAGCTATTTATGGGATTAAATAATCACGCCTAACTATAACTTTAATATCTCATAACTACACAATGGAATGAATATCTGCTTATTTAATATTTATTTAAATTTTTAAAATGCATAACATGGACCACAAACAACAGCAGTTATAGCCAAAAATGAAAACTAGTTTTCAGTGTCTTCATATGAAAAGACAACATATAACAGGTAAAAAGAACAATAGAAATCATACATAATGTTACAGTAAAAATACTATAAACATTTTTAATACACGTCATACTACACAGCTGATGCTTCTTTAAAAATTCACTGGATTTGAATATGATCCCAGTCAGGATGACTGCACCACAAACAAAACTCTGATGTTACATAGTGATTGATAGAATCCAAAAAGTCAATATGCCTGGAAGTATCTGTGTATCACTGGCTAATATTGATCCTCTGAATCTGGCATAGCTGATATTTAAATCTAATCCAGGAGTTTAAATAGAAGTTGCTAAATTCTCTGAGCAGAGATTTAAGGGGCATCCATATATATCACTATGGACATACAGCGCTCAGTAGCGGATAATCCTCAGTATCACTCAGTCAGCATCTCTGGACTAGATTAACATGAGAAGTGGCTGGTGTAACAGTGGACAAACTCCAGTGAACTCTCGCTCTTCCTGCCTCGCGGCCTGTAACACTGGGTGGCAGTGTGTCCCTCTAAACAACAAGATTTCACCTTGTGTCTCCAGCAGACGAGCTCAGATTGTGAGAAGAGTCTCTTGGGTTATTTTAAGAGGACACCACTTCTTGGTTTGACCAGTCTGAAGCTAAATATATGTATAAAGAAAATCCTAAAGAACTAAATCAAATATGTAACAGAAGAAGCAATTTTTAAGGAATAAATGACAATTTCTTGCTGAAATATATTTGTAGAACATAAATTTCCTTTTTGTTAAGCTCACACTAAACAATTTTATATCGACTTTGGGGGAAAAACATCTGAATGTCATTCTCATTTTTCAATGGTTTTCCTTTTCTAAATCATTATTCATGAAAGACTTCATATATGCTCCCTTTGTAGATTTTTAATCTTTACGTAATCTTACAATTGTTTGACACCTACATCTATTTAATCTAAATTACTTCAAAATCATCATAAGCACCTTTACATTTTAATACTTAACCTAAATATAATTAAAATCATGATAGAGGTACTTTAAATATATTTATTTGTTTACAATATTAGAATTACAATTGTATATAGACAAAGTCAAACTAATTTCAGGTAGGATAATCTCCAAGAGCTGTTGTTCTGCTTCCAGTTTTCATCCAATGAGATCTTCCATATAAGCAGTGTATTATACTCAGATTGACAGTCCCAGTCTGAGGGATTTATCAACTGTGCATCAAGGAGCAAGTAGGGTCAATTATAAAATCACACTATATGTTTTTTTGTTGTTTTTTTTTATTTTTATTTCAGTTTTGGTCCAGGGCCCAGCTCCACAGAACCAAATGCAACACATAAGAAAAAAAAAGAAAAAAAAAGAAATCTATTTGCATTATTATATATAATATCAGATTATCCTGGAAACGTCTGTAGGAACTGTGAATAAGCCTCCGATGTATGATTTTACTCCAAAAGTTCACAGTGAAGATGGAGGTCACAGAGGTCACGGTGAAGATAAGCTGAGAACTTGTAAATCCTGTCAATCTGTTTTCAAATTACTGCAGTAACAGCATGCGAGGTGTTGTTTCCGTGTATTATGGTAATGTAATAGCTGAGGCAGGCCTTGGTCGGCAGCTCCTGTTTGTTCGCAGGTACCGCGCTCGCTGTGTTTGGCATTCTGCTCCACTTCTCCCACTGAAATGAGTTCTCTCTCTCCCCTCTAAACTTACAGAGGATGCGGCGCCCACACAGCTGTTCTCCCCTGAGCTGGCGTACATAAAACATAAAAGGCGAGCCTATATGAAAAATGCACAGAGCGCTGGAATATAATGTGCTTGATACCCTGCTGCTGTCGGGCAGGAGAGAGATAAAGAGAGAGGCCTGCCCTGGATAGATTCCTTTTCTGCAGAATTCGTTTGACTGCAGGCTTGGATGGCTGCCTGTGCAAACATTTACTCACTGCGCTCAATCCGTGGATCACATTACAAAGATTGATTGTTCACTTGCCTCTCACCCTCCACTGTTTCATTGGCCAATATGAAATCAAATGGGATTCTTGAAAGAGGAGAATCTGAGGGGTAGAGTAGTTATGCACAGAATAAGTGACTGTGCTTCTCAGGCAGACTTGAACAAGCCTTGTGTGTGTGTGTGTGCGTGTTTCAAGCAAATTCCTCCCATTGTTCTTGTGTATTCAAGATGAATTGAAATGCTGAGTGCCAGGCAGTGAAAACAAATCAAAATGATTGTTACAGTTGAAAGAGTGGCACGTTGCGCCGTGTTTCTCCCCCTCATATCGAGCCGCCGTGTGAACTTGCAAGGCAATTAATTCCCTGCTTGCACACAGGTGCCTCGCCACCCACCGCCGCGTAATTGCAAAGTTCACAAAAAGCGAAATTAAACAAGGGAAACGTCGGATTGTCGCGCGCTCTCTTTGGAGAATTTGTAGTCCAATTAAAGCTCTGTAGGTTTGAGTTGTGGCGGCGCAGACACCGCGTCCCCTGGTCATGCCAAACCTTGGCTCATCATCATCATTTCAGCTCAAGCGATTGCCAAATATTTACTCAGTTGTATTTAGGGCCTCTGGGTACTGTATCAAGAACCCTAAATTTAGAAAAAAACAATTGTTTAGGAGGAAGAGCAAGGAGAGGAAACTCATAATGTGAAAAAAAGCCTCCGGTCCCTCGGTGCGCCACCAGATCGAAACAGACATTACTCTCAGTTCAAGGTGACCCACAGCTTTTACCCTAGTCTTTTCCGACCAACTACACCAGCCAAAGTGAATCAAATCCATAACATGTAATTCTGTGCAGCAGGCGGACATGCTCTCCTCCCGTTTTAATCAATAGGAAAGCGAACGTGGGCAAAAAATGAGCGCAGACAAGGCTGCCGTTGGCATGTCAGAACTGCTCAAGTGGAAGTAAAGCGCCAAGATCAGGTGCTTTGACCCCGGGGACAGAGGGTCAGCACACAGGACGCCGGGCTTTCTCCTCAGCTAACCTGCTTTCAAAATAACCAAACTGCTCCCGGAGACCCCGAGCAACAGCAGATTAGCCCCCCTCTGCTGCATCTCGTCCTCTCCTGCCAACACGCTCGCACTCTCTTTTTCCATTTCCCCTCAGTGTCTTCCTCCCATCATCATTTTCCTTCCCTCCCGAACCCTCCCGTTCCCCTCTCCCCTCCTCTCTCTCGCCCCCTCACATCGTTAGCATTTAGATAGTTGAGAGCAGAGGAGCTTGGGTAATAGGCTTTTCCCTTCCCTCCATCCCTCTTTCCCCTCTTGCTCAAATCAGCTGAAGTAAGAGGGATTAAATCAAAAGAACAACAATGATGATGAGAGCGACTGCGAGGGAGAGAAAGGGAGAATCGGGGGGGGTTGGTGGGGGTGGTGGTGCATAACGCTTGATCGGCTGTGAGCTCATTAACCCGGGCCTTGACAGAATTGATGTTAGAGGTGATTGGAGATTATCACATTTAGGAGATACTTCATCCCCTTATCTCTCTCAGCTCTCCCCCTCCTCCTCCTCCTCCTCCTCCTCCTCCTCTTCGACCTCACTTTTTCCCCCCTCCTCCTCCTCCTCCTCCTCCTCCGCGGTTCCCTTTCTCTCGATTTCATCCAGGTCAGCTGTCCCCAGTTCGATTCCCCAGGTGCAAGGAGGGGGCCTGGCGGATACCATCAACACCAGCTCCTGTGTCTGCTTGATCTCCTAATTCTGCTTCATTTAAACTTCATCAACTGTTCCACTGGACCGGAAGCAGAGAAGAATGAAAACAGCTTGTGTGGAAACAGCTTTTTCTCCCTCGCTCCTCTTTTGTTGTGCGATCTGATATGATATCCCCAAAGCTGCTGCAGCAACCCTAACCAACGCCCACACACACACACACACACACGCACACACACATAACCACCACCTCTCCTGAAACGCACACTCTTGCACATGCAAAGACACTGTCGTGGAAAATCCTGGACTAGGGCCAGTTGATAGCCCCGGATCCACAACGTTGTAATCCTCATCGCTCTCAGTTGATGATAATAACATAACTGTTAAACTTTTGTTCAATAATCCAATAACTTCAAAAATTAAAAAAAGTTAGTCCAAATAAAGTTACAATCCAAATAGGTTCCAAAGGAGAAGAAAAAAATAGGCAGAGTCCTGGAAGGTTCAAAGTGATAAGATTTTACTCCAATACAATCGACATATACGGCAGTATAATATCAATAAGTATCCAGTACAATCTTAAGTCATTCCCATGGGATAAGACAACAGAGACAAGACAACAGAGACAAGACAAACGTGACGAACGTGACGAGACTGAAAAATCCTTCTAGGGTCTCACCTTTTATACCCTTTCAAATCCCTCCTATCTGACCAGTTTTACGCTGATGAACCTGATCCTTTCCTCAAGACAAACGTGACTGCAGTATTTTTCCATCTTCATGACACGTGTCACTCACAATGATACATAGTTTGTCACTAACAAATACAACAGCCTTGGTCCAATTCTTTCCATCTTAATAATACATTGGTCCGTCTTTTATTTCTTAACAAATACATATTTTCCCATTAGATAATTTCGTTTAGAAATATACTCCTCCACTTTATTATTTTTAAGATACATGCTTTTCCACTCTGTTTATAATATACTTTTCCACTCTGATTCTGCACACCAATGTCTTGGGTGGCCTGTTTGTGTTTATAAATCATTTTTAATTACCCCTCTATATTTCTGTGTGTGTACAGTGTTCGTGTGCTGTGATATTTTCAGATAACCTGCATGTAGTTCCGTCTGTGTGGGTGTGTGGTCTGTCTGTGTTTGTGTGTTTTGCTGCCCTCAGATAACCCTGGCACTGAGGGCAGCTGCCCAAGACTGACCTTGGCCTACATTCCTTTGCAGAAACAGAGATAAGACACAACGCAGGTGCAGAGGGAAGAGCAGAGAGAAGATTCCCCTCCCCCCTCCGTTCACACTCTGTGTCTGTCTCAACCAGCAGTTTGATAGGGCCTGTACAGGAAAAGATAGAGTGGATTACAACCGTTTGTTGTGGCCTGTGTAGTAAAATAGAGCAGATTACAACTGTTTGTTATGGCCCGTATAATAAAATAGAGTAGATTACAACAGTTTGTTATGATCTGTTAAGTAAATTAGAGTAGATTATACTCCTAACTGTAAATTAGAGTAGATTATACTCCTAACTTTATATGTATGCAAAAATTCACTACATCAATCCCCTCTTCGGGACTTTCATAGTCCCGACACTAGTGAAATCATTAGGTTGAAACAAAGTTACTAGTGGACCCAATAGCTGTTGAACTTCCCATATACAAACCCACACTTAGACCCTTTGAGCCTCCCCCTCCTGGGGCGCAGCTCCAGGCTGGATCCCTTTCCGTAGAGATCCTCTGCCCAGGCTCCCCTGGATCGAGAGACCTTCTCCTTTTGCTTCCCAGTGTTTTCTTTTCAAAACCACTGATCACAAAAGCACTACTCGCCTACTTCCTCATTCGGTTTTGGCTTGTAGTGGCCTGACTGTACATTGAGCCGAGCGCGGCGGCCATCAACATGGTCTTAATGCCTTCTGCGACCCGACCGGCAGGTGACCCAGTCGATAGCGATCCGCAGTCCATGTAACAGGACCCCGTGGTGGTTATCAGCCACCCGGTTGCGAACCGACGGTCTGCTCCCCGTCCCACTTGGCTATGGGTACGGAAACTTTGACCGTTTTCACCCACCTTGCCTGTTCACAGACGAACCACAGCCCACCTGCACCTTTTCCTTGGGCACAGGTGACTGAGGCTCTCTGCTAGGTGTGGGCTGTCACCCACGTACCACGTGTTGCCCACATACCTACATGCGACAAACACGCCGACTAGACGGTACCACGGTAGTGTGTCCATTCACACTTCATTAGACACGGGGGCCTTCAGTCCTCTCCCCAGCACTATAACCCGTCTTTAACGTGCCCTCGGAACTTTGCAGTCCCACCGCCGCCTGTTAATGGCTAGGTTTGGGGGGCCCAATCCCCTTCCCTAACCATTCATGATTAACAGATATCACATTTCAACACAACAATTACATATAACAAAAAAAAAACACTCAACCTATTTAATCCTATCTTAGAGTAATATGTCAAACATATGTTTATGATAAACTAAGCTATGTTATATGGTTATATGGTCAATCAACTTTGTAATGTTTAAGATTATGCTTAAAACAGTTACATGACTAATATATGTTGTTGATTATGCAACAACCCATTTGATTATGTCAACACAGAACTTAAGGTTCACAAATTATTGCAGAATATGCTGTTTTTGTGGTCTTGCGACCTGTAATAGTGCAAGCTTTACTAAATATCTCATGATAAAAACATACCTAATCATTCAAATACTTAGTACAACACCCATGGGAATGACTCAAATACATAAAGTGAATGATTATACCTGTGTTTTCACACAATCAAATATTGGAGTGAATACATTCTTTGGTTACAGCAGATATGTTGATTATTACAGCAGTTATGTTGATTATTACAGCAGTTATGTTGATTATTACAGCAGTTATGTTGATTATTACAGCAGTTATGTTGATTATTACAGCAGTTATGTTGAGTATTACAGCAGTTATGTTGATTATTACAGCAGTTATGTTGAGTATGAATGAGTCCATGATAGAGTTCATGTATTGTGTGAATCTGCCACCCCTCTGGTCCTAAGAACACCAGGCAACTGCAGTGCCGGACCAGCGTGACAGATTAGTCTCCTTTAGGATCGTTGACAGCTGAAGAGTTATCCTCATCCTCTGCATGAGATGCATCCGGTCCGTTCTGACCAGAACTTCCTCTATCAATGCTCGGTGAGTGAGCACTCTACTGCTTTGCTGAGGAGCGTCTGCTGCCTCCATAGGTGGAGATTGTCCTGGAACACCTCGGCCTCTGACGAGTCAACGTCTGATATCTCCACTCCTCGTGGCCCTCAGCTTATCTCCGCCATCTGTATAGAAATCACACAAACACCATCATCATCAGAGTCCTCAGATATGTCCCCGAGGGGGCCATTTACCACTGCTGCCCCAACCGGCGGTGCAGGTTCACCAGCTGTTTCCGGTACATCTGAAAGGATATTCTATTGACTGCACAGAATTTAGAGTGTAATGATGTCCTGTTTGTGAATGATGCATCCTTATTCTATATGGCAGTCTGTCTAAATAAGCCTGAAGATGTGGATTGTATAATTTTAGGTCAGACTTCTGTTTAACTGTTGGAGTTTTCTTTTTCCCTTGTCTATCCCTGCCCATGCGTAGTTGCCAGTGGTCCGCTATGTGGGGATGCATTGTGAAATTCTGACAATGGAGACCTGTGAACGACAACAGGCATAGCGATTAACATTATTTATTTGACTATGTATTGCAACCAGTGCTGTCAATCGACTAAAAATGTAATCGAATCAATTACGGGATTTTGTAATTACTTAATCGAATTAATCACATTTTAATGTCATATTTGCTAAAGGTCTCCTGATAAAGGATTTGAATTCTAGGATATTAATCAATTGAATACAGTAAGAAGAGAAGATCTGAAATCCAATGTTATGTTGGTGATCTGTGCTTCATGAATTAAATCCATAAATAAAGGTTCAGCATATTAAACCAGTTGGACCAAATACATATTCATAAATGTAGAACAAATACAACAATTCAGTTAAATAAATAAAATTCTGAATTAAAATAAAGCACCCATTTAAGTTCAATATAGCATTTTAAAAATGAATAATAGAAGATGTTTATTTTGCACTGCAGAATAAAACTCCACATAGTTTTATTCTGTGAGATCACACGTGTGGTTTGAATCAATCAGAATTAGTGATGCTAATAACGTAACTACGTCTCCATCATCCAACCAGAAACGCATTTGTTTAGCTCGGCTCGCCTCGTGTTGCCTAGCAACCAGCGATGCGCTCAGACTTGTTGCTCTGAAACAGCAGAGATTACACTGAAACAAGCACGCTGGAATTGTTCCAGCACTCAGATAATGTAACTAATGTGACTTTAGTTCATTGTTTTCTTATTTAACATGGGATTTTCGCCACCATTGATACTCATAATTAATTGCGTTAAATTTTGTTTTTTCTTTTAACATGTTAAATTGTGGCATAATTAATTATTCGAATTAACGCGTTAAAATGACAGCTCTAATTGCAACACTGTATTTGTAGAAATTTACTATTTTGCCCCTGTATTATTTGTTTAATGTCCTACAGTTTCAGTTACTTGGGAAACTTGACGCTTGTCTCTATGGTGAGTATGGGGTGAACTAGTACTGCTCGATTTACGGCTCCATGGGGGTAGCCACCTCCCCAACAGTAATATTATTACCACTAATTCTATACCCTCATTTACTATCGTGCCTAGCCTTATGGCCATTATTTGCGATGTTTGGTTTTATCTTTCGGTTTGTGATATGACGGGCCTTCTTTCGGGTCTTCTGATGGATCTTCTGACTTTCTTTCCAGCCTCTGTGCGATCCGTTGAGATCGTTTTATGTTAATGGGGTTGGTTAAGGGTTCGGAGTCTTGGTGTGGTTGGGGAGAATCAGTGTCCCTGCTCTGTTCTTCAGGAGTCTGACGTCTTTGCCTTACTTCCTCTCTTGTGTTAGTAGCACTCACTCAGCTAAGGTTCGCCCTGGTTCTTCTGCTCTGCAACAGTGGTTGAGATGGATCCAGACAGGCTTACCTTCAACTCTGACGGCTGTTGGAGTAGCTAAGATCACCTTGTGTGGTCCTGTACGCCTGGCTTCGTTCCACTGCCTTTTGAAGACCTTTACGTACACCCAGTCACCGGGCTTGACTCTCTGGAGGTCCTCGTTGATTGCTTCAACGCCTCTGGGTTGGGTGGCTTGTTTGACCTGTGCAACAATAGCTTTGTGTATTGCAGTTAGGCTTTGTACATAATTTAACCATTCAGCTTCAAGCTGCTCAAGCGTTGGTCCCTTATAGGGCCCTCTAATGAATGTTATTGGCATTGGTCTGCCTGTTAGCATTTCATGCGGAGTTAGATGCGTGGTTCGATTGGTTTGGCATCTCATTTTCATTAGTGCAATTGGCAAAGCATCTGGCCATTTCACTCTTCCTCCACTGTCTGCACAAATCTTGTTTATTTTGTTTTTAAGAGTTCCATTAGCTCTTTCTACCATGCCCTGTGACTGAGGATGATATACACATCCTAAATGCTGCTTGATTCGCAAACACTTGGTCAAAATTGCTAGCGTTGCATTGACAAAATGTTTTCCATTATCTGACGTTATTTTGTCTGGTATTCCGAATCTTGGTATTATTTCTTTAAAGAGAAATTTTGCTACTGAGGATGCATCACAATTGGTGGTGGCTGTTGCTTCCACCCACCTGCTGAACCTATCCTCTACCACGAGAATATAGCGTTTACCTCCTATAACTTGTGGATGCATATCTACAAAGTCCATTATTATGTGTCTAAACGGACCATCAGGCGCTGGAATACCTTGTATTGGCGTTGTCAATGGTTTTCTGATGTTACGGGTGGCGCAAACCTCGCAGTCATGTAAAAATTTGTTAACCATTGCAGTCAAGTACGGTGACCACCATGCCTGTTGGATAGTTCTGATAACTTCCCCTCTCGCGCAATGATCTACCCCATGAGCCTGTCTTATTATATTCTGGACTAGTGTGACTGGTGCTACAAAATGACCCATGGGTCCTCTCCACAGGCCCCTATGAGGGTCTGTGTCTTTTTTAATCGCCCCTCTTTTTAGCCAAAGAGTCTTTTCATAGATTGACGCAGCTTCTTGTGATTGAATTAATGACTCTAAGTCACCCTCTGGTGCTTCTGGCTGTTCTATTATGGGCGCTAGTACTTGAGCTGTGATTTGGTCTTCTTGTTCTGAAGTTGGATTTTGTATTTCTGCCAATTTATCTGTTAATTTCGTACTCATGGCTGCTTCTTTGGCCAATTCATCAGCCATGTTGTTGCCCTTGGCGATCAGAGTGTTTGCTTTTTGGTGAGCTGAACATTTTATAATTGCCAATGCTTCTGGTTCCTGTATGGCTGCTAATGGATGTGCTATTGCTGCCCCATGAGTTATAGACATACCATCAGCTCTTTGGTAGCCTCTTTGTCTCCATATGTTACCATAAACGTGGCATACGCCATAGGCATATGCTGAGTCAGTGTAGATGTTAACCCTTCTCCCTGCTGAGAGTTTACATGCTGCTGTTAAAGCTTTAATCTCAGCTAACTGTGCTGAACAGGGTTGATCAAGCCCTTGTATCATCACTTTAGAAAAGGTTTCATCTTGATTTAATTGCACAATACCATAACCTGCATGACTTCCTGTCTCATCTCTGAAACACGAACCGTCTACAAATAGCGTTGTTTCCGCTGATATAGGTTCATTATGCAAGTCATTTCTTACCTTCAAAAAATCATCTGTTCGTTTTGTGCAGTCATGTGGTTCCCCCTCCGAAGGCAGCACCAATTTTGTGGCTGGATTGAGTGTTGTGCACCTTTGAATGTTTAACTCTGGTGCAGACAAAATTACCTCATATCCTGTTTTTCTGGCTTGGTTGAGCACAAATCTTCCGCTGGTGAGCAATGCATGCAACTGATGTGAAGTGTACAGGGTTACTGGATGTCCCATTGTTATTACACAAGCTTTTTGATAGGCAAACACTGCTGCTGCCAATCCTTGATAGCAAGGTGGCAAGCCTTGTTCTACAGTGTCTAGTTTTGTACTGTAGTAAGCTAGTGGCTGTTTACCTGTTGGTGTATTTTGCATGAGGACTGCATTAGCATATCCTCCCCTCTCGGCAACATACAATAGAAATGGTCTGGTATAATCTGGGGTTCCCAACGCCGGTGCACTCTGTAGTTCTGTTTTTATCAATTGAAATGCTCCCTCTGCATCCTCTGTCCATGTCAATTTGGTTGTTTTCCCTTTTATTCCTAATTCTTTCACCATAGCCCTTAACGGTGCTGTTTTTAGAGCATAGTCACAGACCCATTGTCTGCTATATCCTGCCATTCCTAAAAATGACAGCATTTGAGTGACTGTTTGAGGTTTTGGAGCCTTTATTATGGCCTCAATTTGAGAAGGAGCTATGAATCTATTTTCTCCAGACAATTTTCTGCCTAGATACTCTACTTCTTGTTTGCAAAATTGAAGTTTGTCTTTACTTACTTTGTGACCTCCGCTCGCCAATGCTTTTAGCACAGTGATTGTGTCTTTTTCACATTGTTCCTTTGTGGAACTGCACAACAGTATATCATCTACATACTGAATTAATGTGCTTTCAATATTTAAATGCTGCAAATCTTGCAACAGAACTCGGTTGAACACCGACGGACTTTCACAATAACCTTGAGGCATTCTAGTGTACGTGTATTGCTCCCCTTGATATGTGAAGGCAAACAAATATCGTGAATCTGGATGCAGTGGGACACTAAAAAATGCAGAGCACAAATCTATGACTGTGTCACTTAGACCCTTTGAGCCTCCCCCTCCTGGGGCGCAGCTCCAGGCTGGATCCCTTTCCGTAGAGATCCTCTGCCCAGGCTCCCCTGGATCGAGAGACCTTCGCCTTTTGCTTCCCAGTGTTTTCTTTTCAAAAACACTGATCACAAAAGCACTACTCGCCTACTTCCTCATTCGGTTTTGGCTTGTAGTGGCCTGACTGTACATTGAGCCGAGCGCGGCGGCCATCAACATGGTCTTAATGCCTTCTGCGACCCGACCGGCAGGTGACCCAGTCGATAGCGATCCGCAGTCCATGTAACAGGACCCCGTGGTGGTTATCAGCCACCCGGTTGCGAACCGACGGTCTGCTCCCCGTCCCACTTGGCTATGGGTACGGAAACTTTGACCGTTTTCACCCACCTTGCCTGTTCACAGACGAACCACAGCCCACCTGCACCTTTTCCTTGGGCACAGGTGACTGAGGCTCTCTGCTAGGTGTGGGCTGTCACCCACGTACCACGTGTTGCCCACATACCTACATGCGACAAACACGCCGACTAGACGGTACCACGGTAGTGTGTCCATTCACACTTCATTAGACACGGGGGCCTTCAGTCCTCTCCCCAGCACTATAACCCGTCTTTAACGTGCCCTCGGAACTTTGCAGTCCCACCGCCGCCTGTTAATGGCTAGGTTTGGGGGGCCCAATCCCCTTCCCTAACCAGTGGGTTGTCGGTGGAATGTTTGACAAAATTGTGTGTGGGTCTGGTACCACTGCTGTTTCTGCATCAACTACTGCATTTACTATTCGCAAGTCATGGACTAAACGATAGTCTTCTGAATGTGTTTTTTTGATAGGAAAAATAGGGGTGTTACACGGACTTTGAGTTTTAATCAAAACTCCTGCTTTGACTAGGCCATCTATGGTGGGTTTTATCCCTGCCATTGCCGATGCGGTGAGGGGATACTGTCTCTGGTATGGCAATCTAGTGTTTGGTCTTACTTTGATCTTTATAGGTTGAGCTGATTTTACCAGCCCTACATCTGTTTTGTGTTTTGACCATAAGTCTTTTGGTATTTGATCTAACAACTCTTGATGTTCCTTACTTAATGAGTCAATCAATACTGGAGCCATTGGTCTGTCATCTAACAAAACTCTCTCTGCTATTCCCTGATCCCCATTTTTGTTGGAAATTCTGATGAATTGGTTGTCTTTTGAGACATGTATTAATGGGTTTTGTGTGGTACCCCACTCTGTGATTTGTTTTGCTTGTTTGACCATGGGTCCTAAGTCTTGTGACTCATATCCCTGTTCAATGGCTAGAGTTACATGAGGGGTTGAATTTGGTATTTGAAACCATTGCTCCAGTTGGGGTGGAAGTGTTACTGCAGCCGCAATACCCGCAGGCCCTATGTAGATGTCTTCTGCTGTTATCAGCACTTGCTTTTTGTTTATCAGGTCATCCCAACATTCCTTATAGTCAACGTCCGACTGGTTAGGGTCGAATTTTAACGTGCAATGTATCTCCAATGGCGACCTTGTGGGTCTTTTGAGTTGTGCGGAAGCCCAAGTCTCCCAACCCTTCCATCGGAGCCTCAGCACTGAGTCTTGTGGAATTAGCCTGATCCAATACACCATTGGTTGTGGCTTCCGTGGTGCACTTTCTTCTTGTGCTGACATCATCATTATTCCAGCTTCCTCATTTGATGTTTCAGGGATGTGTATATGCATACCATCTTGTGTACACATAATGCTGGCCTTTAAGGGGCAGAGGATGTCGCGTCCCAGTAGATTTACAGGTGTCTGGGCTGAGTACAATAGTGGAGCTATGACAGTTTTACCTTCAATTAGCATGGGGACAGGTTCTGTTAGTGGGGTTACTTGCCTTTTCCCAGAGAAGCCTACGGTCTTGATGGATGATTGTGAGAGAGGGAGGTAAGAACCTTCTTTTCCAATACATGAGTATGCAGCTCCTGTATCCACCATGAAATTATGTTGTTTGTTTTTGATTATTACTGGGATGGTGGGTTCTTCATTTGGGCTGTTAGATATGACAGGCAGTATTCCCTCTCCTCCCGGCTTCTCTGGGCACCCCTATTGTGGAGCGTTCCCTGGATCTCCTTGGAGATTATGGGGGCAGTCTCTAATTTGGTGTCCCAGTTGTTGACATCCATAGCACCTGCTAGGCTCCATGGCCTGCTGGGGTCTATCATAGGGTCCTGAAAATTGTCTAAGTCTTCCCATTCCACGCACAGGTCCTATACCTCCTCTTCCAAAACCTCCTGGACCTCCTCTCCCCATTCCTCTTCCTCGGGGAGCTGGTTGTGGAGGACGTTGAGGAGGATAATATGGTCCCTGTCGTTCATGTCTGATATCCACTATAACTTGGTATGGTGGAAATGGAGCAGGATATTGAGGCATTTGTCCTGCATGTGTGGGACTGTTATCTTCTGGGGAACTTGACATGGCTGCTGTGACCTGTGGACTATTAACTTGTGGAGTTTTGGGTTCTTCTGGTCCAACGGCTGTTATGACCGGGGCTTGAACTTTTCCTTTGGATTTTTTCTTACTCGATAGTTCTCCCAATTGGAGTTGTGCCAGTTTGTGTGTCACCTGTCTGGTTTGTTCCTCTTTTTGTCTCTCCTCCTTCCTATATTGCTCCACATGGTGAACTATATGTTCTGAATACAGATCCCATGGCATTTTCATTAGTCCTACAACTTGGTCCAGACGTTTTTGTACTTCTAGGGGCATGGCTTCCTTCATCATTATTTTGAAGAAATTTTCCGTGGTGACATTCTCATTCCATGCACTTCCTGTTTCCTCCCTCCATCTTCGTTGGAAGTTACGCATAAATTTTGTAGGACAATCGTCATCTTTAAGTCTCTCCCCCTTAAGTTTTGATGCATCCATTTTTTCAGGGAATTGTTTTCTTAGTTCTATCCACACCTGCGTTCTGTATCCTCCAAAAGGATAATGGTCACACTGATGTCCTCTGTATACTCCTGACATGTTTGCTGCTTCCAGTATATCTTCAGTGATATGTTTTCCTGCCACATGCATAAGCAGAGCTCTGATGTCTCCCAATGCCAGCTTGTAGCCGGAAGTGCTTTCTTCAAATGCCAATATCCACTTATTGGCTCCTTCTGTGAGCTCTGGCAGTCTGCCCGCCAATCCTATCATGTCCATGAATAACCATGGAACGTATTGATCTTGACCTCCAGCTTTTACCACCAAAGGCATTTGGTGGAGTAATGGAGACTGCTCCTGTACCTGTGTTTCCTCCTTCTTGGCATCAGGTTGGGGACGTAGGCTGTACATGCTCTGAGTTTGCGTTTGTCTTCTTAGAGTCATTGGATGTGTCCTGCGTTCCGACAGTCTTCTCTTAATTCTTTCCTGCAGTTCTTTCATTTCTTCTTCCATAGTTGAGATCTCCATTGACTCAGGGTCATAATTAGTCCCTCTGGATGCCTGGTTTGTCATAGAGGCTTGTACCTCTTGGAGCGAAGCTCTAACAACCTTCAGCACTTCTTCAGCTTGGGAGCGACTCATATCCGTCTCTTTTGACTGTTCTTTGATCAGCTGGCTTCTTCTGCGTGCGGCTTTTCCCGATTCTATCTGCAGTTGACCATAGACGGCTCTGGTTTCAAATGCAGTGCCACTTCCGCCATCAGAGTCGCTGCCGTTGCTATTTTCCACTTCTCTGACTGATGTTTCCCTTTGGTTTTCACGCTGTTGCGTCTTTTCTCTCTCCCAGAGGTTTGGTGTTGATGTGCTGATCGGGCCGAAGTCTGGTCGTGGTCCATATTTTACCTGGTATCGTTCTTCTCTGCAGGCAGGTTCCACTTCTCCTAGCCCTCTCACCAACCTATCTCTTCTCATTTGGCTGTCTTGCCTTATTTCACCCAACCTCTCTGTTAATTCTCCATACGTAGTTTCGTTGGGTAGGCATGGGTTTGCTTGTTCTCTGTAGCCTGGTGTTGGTTCAGATGTAGCTCGCATGTACGCAGGTCTTGGCAGGGTGCAGGCTTGTGCACGCATATCTGGATTTATTGGGGACATTGGTGCGGTGGGAACGGTTGAGGACACTGACGAGGACGCTGGTTCTTCTGTGAGAGTCAATTTGAACTGTCCTTGTAGTTTTCCACTGTACTTTGCTGCTTGCTGATCTCCACCAGTATGCGTTGTTTGTGACTTGTCTTCACTTCCTTCACCCACATAGTATTGGCCTGTCACAAATGGATTCAAATGACCTGGATAAGGAGGTGGAGGTGGCTCTCTGTGCCGTGGGGCCAATTTTTTATCATCTGTTGTGGTTTTTTCTACTTTAACTGCTTCTCTCAGTGTTCTGACTGATTGACGATATTTTAATCCTTCTTGTACAAAGAGGTCTAAAACTTCTTTCTCCTTTTGTCTTTTTCCAACTCTCTTGTCACTGTGGTCTGCTGCTTTGTGATGCTTGATATTTGTTTCAGTTTCCTCACAGCAGGCGATGTCAAAGGAACCCACCAGGGGCCACTGTTGGTTGGTCCGTTTATGCCATTTTCGCATGCAGTTTAAAATCAATGCTTTCCGTTCAGGGTGTTTTTTTATTATTAGTTGGACTGGCGTTGTCAGCCCTTCTCCTCTCCTCCTTAGTGCATTACTCACGTTTGCCCCCATATATCCTGGTTCTGCACTGCTGAGCTCTGATCTGCTGAGTTCTTCCTCTTCGTCAGTGATGTTGGTTTTGATTAAAACTATTATTTTGCTTACAGTGTTTGCTGTTTTGTATTGTGTAACCTTGCGTGGGTTAAGGTTATACGTTAATGTGTTATCACCTTCTTTTAATTCTGATGCAATGTGTTCCCGTTTACCTGTTTCCCATTTCACTCTTCTTGGAACTACGCTGATATCTAGTCTAGGATTATGCAGGGTCCTGTCTACTCCCTGTATCGCGTAATCATCCGGTATTTGTAAGAACGGTCCCAGCGATAAGGAAGCTATTCCCTCTGAATTTGAACAGAGATAGCGTAAAACTTTATCTAATGTTTTTACCGTCCACAATTTTTGCAAGATAGGTGTCCACTGTATTACTGGGAAATCAGTTTGCACCTGCGTTAGGTTCACCCACTTAGTGAGTTGCCACAATTTCAAATTAATTAGTGTGGATGTTTGAAAATGTTCGTTGCCCTTTTTATCAAAATATGTGCGTTCTTGCCAAAAATGTGTTCCAATTCCTTGTGTTTCTATACCTTCCATCTATTTACTGCCATTCAGATTGGGGCTCCACACAACTGCACACAATCTGTAACGCTTAAACGGGAAAAAAGGAAAAGTAAAAGAAGAAGAGCTAGAGAAAGAGAGAGAGAGTGAGTGAGGGAGAACACGCTCAATCTATAAACTACTAAGCGAAAGAGAAGAAAAGGAGCTAGAGAGAGAGAGAGGGAGAGAGAGAGAGTGAGAGAGAGAGAGAGAGAGAGAGAGAGGGAGAGAGAGAGAGAGAGAGAGAGAGACAGACAGAGTGACAGAGAGAATGAGAGGGAGAAAGTGAGAGAGAGAGAGAGAGAGGGAGAGAGGGAGAGAGAGAGAGAGGGAGAGAGACAGACAGAGTGACACAGAGAATGAGAGGGAGAAGGAGAGAGAGAGAGAGAGTGAGAGAGAGAGAAAGTGATGGTGAGAGAGAACGTGTGGGTGAGAGAGAGAGTGAGAGAGGGTGACAGAGAGAATGAGAGGGAGAGAGAGAGAGAGAGAGTGAGAGAGAGAGAAAGTGATGGTGAGAGAGAACGTGTGGGTGAGAGAGAGAGTGAGAGAGGGTGACAGAGAGAATGAGAGGGAGAAAGAGAGAGAGAGAGTGAGAGAGAGAAAATGAGGGTGAGAGAGAGTGAGAGAGAGAGAGAGAGAGGGTGACAGAGAGAATGAGAGGGAGAAAGAGAGAGAGAGAGTGAGAGAGAGAAAATGAGGGTGAGAGAGAGTGAGAGAGAGAGCACACACAATCTATAAACCACTAAATGAAAGAGAAGAAAAGGAGCTAGAGAGAGAGAGAGAGAGAGAGAGAGAGAGGGTGAGAGAGAGAGAGAGAGGGAGAGAGACAGACAAAGTGACAGAGAGAATGAGAGGGAGAAAGGGAGAGAGAGAGAAAGTGAGGGTGAGAGAGAACGTGTGGGTGAGAGAGAGAGTGAGAGAGGGTGACAGAGAATGAGAAGGAGAAAGGGAGGGAGAGAGAGAGAGAGAGTGAGAGAGAGAGAGAAAGTGAGGGTGAGAGAGAAAGTGAGGGTGAGAGAGAGAGAGAGAGAGAGAGGGAGAGAGGGAGAGAAAGTGAGGGTGAGTGAGAAAGTGTGGGTGAGAGAGAGAGGGTGAGAGAGAGAGAGAAAGAGAGGGAGAGAGAGAGTAAAAAAAATAAATAAAATAAAGCAAAATATAACAAACAAATAACTAAATAAATGAATAAAACAACAAGACGCGCGTCTATACCTAATAAATCGTCTACTAACTATTTCCCATGGTACCTCAGCAGCTTCAAATAGTTCCACTTATCTGTACAACACAGTGTATTTACATATGTACACACTTTAGGCCTCCATGCATTAACCTTGATGCTTTAGCACAGAGACTCTAGAGTTTCTCCGTCCTCTTTTCCTTCCCGCTATTCGTCTGCCGAGAGCAGCACCCCACTGCCACACTTGTTGTATTGTTAGTCTTAACACAGTCGCTACAGTATTATCTGGTGAAATTGGATTGTCGCCAGGGATGGACTGGTATTGTGTACGCAGAGGGTCTCCGAACAATCTATTTGACATTTGAAAATGTCCTCATTCACCACTCTATTTACACTTTTATATACATCAGTTTATTATTACACATTTATATCAGTTTATTATTGCCTATAACATGTATGTACAGTGTGTCGACTAGTGTTTGGAGTAGCGTTTCCTAGTCTGTAGTCGCTAGGTCCAGCCCTACTTCCCGGACCCGAACTAAGTAGCGTTCTTCTCGGCCTCTCCCGTTAGACTGCCCTACTTTTCTTTTATAATTCTCATCTTATATCTTTGTGTCGAAGTAGCGTTTTTATCGGCTTTACCCGTTAGACTGCCCTACTACACACTATTCATCTATTTTGTGCTAAAGCAGCGTTTTTATCGGCTTCACCCGTTAGACTGCCCCGCTTTACACTGTTCTTACAGCTGTTAGTGCTTCCATGCATACATACAGTCATACAAACATATAACAATCAGCCACACACGTACCACAAATTAACACATTGGACTCATACAGCTGTTAGTGCCCCCATACATACATATAGACATACCACAAATTAACACATTGGACTCATACAGCTGTTAGTGCGCCCATACATACATATAGACATACAAACATATAACAATCAGCCCCACATGTAACATAAATGATCACATTGAACTCATGCTATCTCTGCCCATTGTATTAATACAGTTAGTATTTTTATTTATTTTTATTTATTTTTTTATTTTTTTACTGTCCCTAGGTGTTTTAGGAGGAGAACATACATACAACCTGTATCCCGCTGAGTATGCAATCCAAAGCCAGAATCAACGTGTGCCAGGCAGAATTTATAAAAAGGTTTCTGCTTACCTTGAATGTTGCGCAGACCGGCACAGCCGACTTGACCTCCGGATGCACCCCAACGAGGATCCAGACGCTTCTTGTAGTTCCCAAATTTCCTCCTGGCTGGCTCGCCAATAAATGTCGTGGAAAATCCTGGACTAGGGCCAGTTGATAGCCCCGGATCCACAACGTTGTAATCCTCATCGCTCTCAGTTGATGATAATAACATAACTGTTAAACTTTTGTTCAATAATCCAATAACTTCAAAAATTAAAAAAAGTTAGTCCAAATAAAGTTACAATCCAAATAGGTTCCAAAGGAGAAGAAAAAAATAGGCAGAGTCCTGGAAGGTTCAAAGTGATAAGATTTTACTCCAATACAATCGACATATACGGCAGTATAATATCAATAAGTATCCAGTACAATCTTAAGTCATTCCCATGGGATAAGACAACAGAGACAAGACAACAGAGACAAGACAAACGTGACGAACGTGACGAGACTGAAAAATCCTTCTAGGGTCTCACCTTTTATACCCTTTCAAATCCCTCCTATCTGACCAGTTTTACGCTGATGAACCTGATCCTTTCCTCAAGACAAACGTGACTGCAGTATTTTTCCATCTTCATGACACGTGTCACTCACAATGATACATAGTTTGTCACTAACAAATACAACAGCCTTGGTCCAATTCTTTCCATCTTAATAATACATTGGTCCGTCTTTTATTTCTTAACAAATACATATTTTCCCATTAGATAATTTCGTTTAGAAATATACTCCTCCACTTTATTATTTTTAAGATACATGCTTTTCCACTCTGTTTATAATATACTTTTCCACTCTGATTCTGCACACCAATGTCTTGGGTGGCCTGTTTGTGTTTATAAATCATTTTTAATTACCCCTCTATATTTCTGTGTGTGTACAGTGTTCGTGTGCTGTGATATTTTCAGATAACCTGCATGTAGTTCCGTCTGTGTGGGTGTGTGGTCTGTCTGTGTTTGTGTGTTTTGCTGCCCTCAGATAACCCTGGCACTGAGGGCAGCTGCCCAAGACTGACCTTGGCCTACATTCCTTTGCAGAAACAGAGATAAGACACAACGCAGGTGCAGAGGGAAGAGCAGAGAGAAGATTCCCCTCCCCCCTCCGTTCACACTCTGTGTCTGTCTCAACCAGCAGTTTGATAGGGCCTGTACAGGAAAAGATAGAGTGGATTACAACCGTTTGTTGTGGCCTGTGTAGTAAAATAGAGCAGATTACAACTGTTTGTTATGGCCCGTATAATAAAATAGAGTAGATTACAACAGTTTGTTATGATCTGTTAAGTAAATTAGAGTAGATTATACTCCTAACTGTAAATTAGAGTAGATTATACTCCTAACTTTATATGTATGCAAAAATTCACTACATCAACACCTGCACTGCAAAAAATGTCCATCCCAATCAAGTTCAGTCCATAAAGTTCGGTTTTCTTAAGGCAAGTGCATAAATTCTGTCAGTGAAGGTCATCTTGTTTCCAGAGGTGTGAAAGAAAATAAAAACACCAATTTAAACATTATGAATATTTAAATATATTATTTAATGTCAAACCTTAATCTGAAAATGAACTAAAGCTTTCGTGAAAAAGGTAGTGAAGTCAAAGTATAGAGTAGAAAATACTCAGGTACAGTACAGGTACTCTAACAATGTACTTAAGTACAGTACATATGCAAAAGTCTACCTCTGGTTGCCAGCTTTTTATATGTGAAAATACTTTGCTTTTCAACCCCATTACATGTAAATCTTTTGATGTTGGACTGTTGGTCAAAAGAAATAATTTATTAATCTTTAAAAATGAAAATGATGAGCATTGTTCTCCTTTTTATTTTATAAAAGGAAATGATAAATAATCAAAAAAGAGACTAATTGCTGTGACAATCAATCAATTTATTTATTTATAAAGCACAAAATAAAAATAACTGAAGTTAACCAAAGTGCTGGACATAAAAATAATAACCGTTAGCTTCAACCCTAGTTGATTAATAAAAAAAATACAAATAAAAAATACAAAAAGGTTGAATTATACTGGAAACACATTACTGACTGCAATGGAAGTTTATATTATGAAACGTTTAAACAAGATAATTCTACTTTAGTAAAACTTGGGCCTCATTTTTGCTGATTTGTCCAATGTTCTATAGCAGAAATCTGGAAACACCACTTTGAAAGCACCTGATGACATATACAACAGTTTTTGTCATAATCACTTTAAAGTCTAAAGACTCTTTGATCCATCAGACTTGTTTTTAGTAACTGCACTCCAAGATGAGCCATTAAGCCAAAGAGTATAATAATTATTACCAAAAGAATTCCTACTAAGACCCAATTTGTAACAAAGTGGAATTATACGTTTAGGATGGACTTGGTAAGATGGAGTTTTGTTTTTTTGCAGTGTGCCACTACCACGACCTCACGAACTCAGACACACACACAGATTGTGGAAAAGTCACTAATCCTGCATGCCATGGTCGCCGTGCAGGCGTGCACACCCCCTCCCTCCTCCCTTCACACTGGGAAATTTAGCATGCCCCCTCGGCTGAGGCAGAAAATGAGATTACTGTATTTAAATGACTATGGTAATGGCAAGCATGCTGCTGGGCCCCTGTAGAATAAGGGATTTCTCCTGTGCTCATTGTTAGCAGTTTTGCAAAGTGCCATCGTCCTGCTCCGGCTCACAATGGGGATGTCATTTAAAAGACATTTCTCTTTCTTTTTCGCCGGCCCCCCCCCACCCTCCCTCAGTTCCCATATCAACCCGTGTACCAGTCCCCAGGAGGGCCAGTGTCTGAGTATGTGTGTGCGTGTGTCAACCTTCCCGAGCCACCAGTCCAGACATAAGGTGAATATTCTTCATTCAAAGCCGCGCTAGAGTGTTTGGACACGGTCAGTCTGTTTTGGAAGACATAATCCAATCTGTTTGTAATGAAGTGTATTCTCTAAGGACTTAGGCCATGTGTCCGTTGTAAAACGCGGAGGCCAGGTGGCGAGTAGGTCAACCTGCACGTGCGTTTTATTTTGAAGGCCACGATTTATTTTGTTGTTCTACATGTTCACGTTTGGATTTGATGAGAACTTTGGTGTAAAGATGCAGTCAGCTCACGGTTCAGTACATTCAACAATGACTGTTCATTAATGAGCACTGTATTTTTTTTTTGGATTATCCAAAATGATTTATTCTTCCTCATGTTTTCAAGTTACATAAGTGCGAGCTGGTTTAGTAAATTGATTGATTAACAAACAACACATTTAGCTAATTGATTAATGGATCACTACATTTTTATCCTCTATTTATGTAACTTTTTATGCAGACTCTATATATACCATATATTTCTATTTCTAATATTTTTCCACCGTGTGTGTATGTATATATATACACACACACACATATATATATATATATATATATATATATATATATATATATATATATATATATATATATATATATATATATATACATACACATGAATAGATAGATACAAAGCTGTTTTAATAAGTGTTCTGATGTTTTGATGGTGCTGTATTTATTGTATTATTATTGATAGTAATCAATGAAGCAGAAATGGGAATTACCCACATGCTCTAGTCTCTGAGGTGAATTTGCATCATGTCTGTTTGATATTATTGTTAATTAAATATGTTTGGGTTTTGGACTCCTTTTCTTTGGAGAAAATAAAGCTATTTGAAGACACCCCCTTGGGCTGCTGCAACTTGTAATGAGCATATTTTTCTATATTTTATGAACAAGACAATTTAAAGATCTTCATTTAAACTGAGTTTCATTTCTGGTAAAGGAGAAGGATATTTTTTTAAGGATGTCAACAGTTTCCGGCAGCAGTTGAGGCCTTAAACAGTTCACCGCATCAATGAATGCTTTCTTTAAAGTATGCAAACTGAAATTTAGGAGTCAGATTTAGTTGATTTTTATCCATAATCGCTATTTGTTTCACTTTCAGAATCCATAGGATCCACAATCCTTGTCACATTTTTATATTCTGTACAAAATTATGATTTATTGACTTAACACTAGAAAGACCACAATTTTTCTGCCTACCTAGAAGGACCAGAGAGGGGTCATTTGACCCACACAGCTTTTGCCGAGTACACTAATCACTCATTTTGTTATGGTAATGAGGCTGTTAGGGGCAGTGTGTGCGGTGAGGGGGTCACACCTTACAGGTAACAGCCAAGAAAAACAGGGGCAGATAGCTTCTTACGAAGGGCTGTCAGCCTCTGAAATCACCACAGGTAAATAGTAACTGATACAGTATACTGTATATAATACATATAATATTATGAATTAAAGCAATTCACGTTGTGCTTTGATCAAAACAATTCCTAACCTTATCCTGTCAGTTTTTTTTTTTAACGTGGTGGATTGGCAACAAAATCCTATCACAAGAATCCTAGCAGGACACATTGTGATCAGATCTAAACAAACCCTAACCCTAACCTTTCAGTAAGAAATGTTTTTGAGGGTAAATAATCTTTGAAATCAGAAAAAAAACAAAGACAAAAATAAGACTTTGGACACATGAAATAATTCCGTGTCCCCCAACAGGGAATTTTGGAAAAATCCGTGCCAGTACCACAGATTTCGTGTCACAATGATCCTTGCCAGCTTTCACAGATTTCTAGGAGATCATGTTGCAGACATACCCACGTTTGTCATTGTATGGGGCAATGTTTCCACAATTTCTGCCATGGTCCACACATCCAGGCATGGTTCAACATGGCATCCAAGAATGCATAATGCCTTGCTACCATCATATTCTCCTGAAACCATAGAAGGTGTTTTTCTCTGCTTGGAGGTGGAGAGTATGAACATCATGGCAAAAAACAGAGGTCTCTCCTCAATATTGAGGAGGGCTAAGGCATTGATGCTTCTTCCCACACTGCATCTCAAGAGAAAACATCAGAGGGGATGTTGACCAGAATCTGCGGACAAACAGAGCATGGGAATAGCCAGAAAGATGAGGCTGGTGACCAGGACAGAGACAAAATATCTCTGATTTGTTTTTATGTGTGATGTCTGAACGATTATGCCACACGAGGCTATACGTTTTAACAAAATAGCAAGTACAATAAACTGAAATTAAATTATATACATTGAAATTATATATTTATAAATATAAATTTATTTATAAATCCACCATATAGGCACATACACACACACACACATACACACACACACACACACACACACACACACACACATACACACACATGCAAAAACACACTAACCTACCTGAGTACTAAAAGCTTGCCTTGGGTTCCCCTCCCCCACACAGGCTCAAGCGACTCTGTGACTCAAGTGACTTCTCTGAGCCGCTAACAGCCACATTTCCACAACAAAAGGAGTGTCCACAGGGGGTCCAAAGGGTCAAATGACCCTCTTGTGGGCTTTTTAGGTAAAAAGGTCAATTGACCCCTCCGTGGTCGTTTTAGTGTTAAATATTGTAAAGAAGACTGTAAAAGACAACTTGCAACCATGAACAAACAAAGAATATTCAATACAATTCTGCTATCAAATGATCTAAAATGTCATGCCTAGCTATGACAAGTGGATGAAGGGATTAGGAGGGGATGAACACATGAACAGATTTGACAGGAGTCTTTTTCTCACAGCTACACAGTGAAGTTGAGTCAGGGTCAGTGGTCACACACATCGACTGCACTGATTTACATCAAACAGCTGAAAACCACAAATTAGTCCAAATCAGTGCACTCATCAGCCCATAGGTACCACTGAGGCCACTCAGGTCAGGTACGTGTTATTTGTTCAGGGGGAATTTGAGGGGTTTTAGTAACCGAGTGTACACCTGCCTGCCCAACCCTGAAGTAAGAAGAGGCTTAATGGCTGATATTTTACAGGCCAGTTACAAGATTTTTAGTCCTGATATAGTTAATTTGGACTATTTTGAAGTCAAAAGAAAATTAACTGATAAAGAACAAGGGCTGACTAACGACAATATATAATGTTTTACTTTGGAGAATGAACAGTGTTTTTTTTCCAGTTTTACACTTTACATATTACATCAAATAAGACAATATACTGTAGTCTCAAGTTAGAAAATTAAGTCCCTGATTTAAATCAAAAATAAGTGAATAAACAAGCCAAGGTTTGATACTTGAATGGATTGTACGGTTATTTCTAGCAGTGAAGAGGCAGATTTGAAACAACACTTAGATCTTACTTTAAGTAAATATAATATTAAAATGCCACATAATGCAAAAGTGTAGGGGTGTGTGTGTGTGCGTGTGTGTGTGTGTGTGTGGGTGGGGGGTATATAACAGGTGCAGATTGGGGTATTTGTAAATCCTGGCTACAGCCCTGTTCCATTTCACTCACCGCTGAGCACAGGCCATTGATCCAAGCTAATTTTGGAAATTAGCTCTGTGCTAATTGTTGAAATTCAGTCCTTATGGAACGCCAGGGGAAGAGCTTTAACAAGAAGGCTTACTCCAGAAAAACAAGGAGAAATAACAGAGACACAGACGAGGACACCGAAGAAAGGGGCTGCATTGAGATGGAGTAAAGGAGAAAGCGAGGAATGCACTCAGAGGGGCGGCAGGACGCCGACTGTGCGCTGTGATGTCGCTGTTGCTTTTTCTCTGCGTCACAGAGCACTTCATCATAGGTGGGTTTTTCTCCAGGTCCCCTCCCCTCCCATCCGGGCCCCCTGCCACCATCCCCATCCCCTGTACCTTTTCTGCCTCCCGGGCCCCCCGCCGCAAGCCTGATCTATTGGTTTTCAGCAGCGCGTGGAGCGATAAATCACGGGAATGGGGGCCGGCGATGATTAGGTTGCAGGGAGCAGAGAGGGAGAGAGAGGGGAGAGAAAAGAAAAGAAGGGAGGGATGGATTGGAGAAGAAGGAGAAAGAGGAGGAGGAGGCGGGGTGAAGATGGGGCCCAGCAGCCTTGTGTACAGCAGACAGGTTACTGATGGTGTTTGCTTCTCCCAGGCCTGTACCTGTGTGCAGGGGGCAGATTCTCCTGGGTGTTACATAAAGGAGCTATGGGTCTGCCGGGGCCCGACGCAGCCTGGAGGACACATAAACTGAGCTGGAATTACCCGGCGCGGAGATATATATGGGCATGATAACATTGCTTATTCTGTCCAAGCCCATTATATCAGCCCCTGCTCCTGAGACGAAGGAGAGGAGGAGGAGGAGGCGGCGGCAGAGAGGGAGCGAGATGAGCCCATGGGAGAAGAAAATGTAGATTAATGCTGTTGCATATTTTAACACAATCAAAACTTCATTTGTGTAAATGCGTGGACTTTAGCCTCATTTAAGCCTTGGTGGCTCGATAGTTTTTTGTTTTTTTTTTCCAAGCAGAGAAATTAGAAGGTTTTGTTCAGTGATACTACTATTTTGGCCAATTCCTGGAAACCACAGCCCCCAGTTCAGATCATATAAACACCAGGAGGAATGTTGATGACATTCGTCTGGAATTTAACTTTATTGCCTCTTTGACAGAGATTTGCCAGTCAAACACCCTTTAGCCTGTCACATTTCCTCAGGTAACAATTCCCCCACAATGCACCCCAGCCGCCATGTCTGGGGCTGAGGAGCCGGTGAGCACAAACATGAGCGGGATGATAATGAACAAGCTCTGCGTATACGTGTGTGTGTGTGACTGGGAGCAGGATGTGCCACAACAAGCCCCCCCCCCTCACATATTGTACAACTCAGGTTTTATCGCTCGCCCATTTAATGGCTGTTCTCTGTTACTGTATGTTTCATCAGCGGCACAGGGTGGCAGGTGGGAGGGATCCTGCCTTTGGAGGAGCGGAGAGGGGCTTTGTTTGCTTTAGTTTACACGCTCGCTCGTTGTTTGTTGCATGTTGGCGCGCCAGCTCTCTGCCGTCAGCCTCGCTATCATTGAGTCTGACAGCTCCGCGGCCATGTTTTGAAGGGAGAGGAGGAATTAAAAAGATAGCGATGGTTGGGGGGGAAGAGAAGAAGAAAGGAAACTGGGCGCTGTGCTTTCACCTCACCTGCCAGGATCTTACAAACTGATTTTCCTTTTAGGATCCCTGGTTTGAGGTTCCAGGGTGAGGCAGGAGGTGCCTTTAGAGCTAATGTGGGTGATTCTCTCCTCTTTCTTGGGTTGCAGGAGGAGAGGAGGGTGGCCATGGATTACAGAGATGATCCTGCCATTCATCCTAGCTCTAAACAGAGCCCCGTCTTCCCTCCCCAAACCCTGCTAATTCCCTTTTGATGAGGCGTGCTAAATAAATCCTATTTCCACGCCTTTATTCCCCACCGACTCCTGGAGCGTAGATCAGGGGATGCAGATTTTAGGGGCTTCTGCTGCCGTTTGGGACCCACAATGGAGCCCGTCTGCATGGCGGCCCGCTCTGTCCAGTCAGCCTCATTATGCTCTCACCCCAACACATGCCCAGTGGCCCACTGACACACACACACACACACAAACACATACACACACAGGCAGACTGACACATTTACACATGTAGCTCCTCACAAATACAGCCATGATGGCTTTGTGCAATTGTTAGGACTAACGGCGGACATCATGTCATGTACTTCAAATTTGCGGTTGGAGTGTAAGAGGATACACCAGGTGTCTATATGTGCGTGTGTGTACTGTATATCTCCCTCCTGTCCTGTCGGCCCTTCCACTCTCACATGCTGAGCCCCTGCACTCGGCTATGACGCTAACAAGCTCCTCCGTCTCTCCTGCTCTGTCTACATCGGGGCCCTGTTATTAATGGGGACCAGCTGGGAGTGGTGAAGGTACATGCACAGCCAGACAAAGCCCCATATATAATCATAAAGTCATAACAAACGATCTGATGTAAATGAGGATGGGGGTGTTTTTTTTTCTTCTTTTTTTTCTTTTTTTTTTAAAAGAGAGGCTCGGTTTGGAGAGAATAGGGCCACGGATGCCGGGGAGCAGAAAGTGGAAAAATCGAGGTGTCATCCGATATCAAAAATGGCCAGTGCCCTCTTTGCTGGATGGCAAAAGACCTGCCTACCTGACCTTTGACCTCTCTGTGGACACGGCGGACCGGGGGGGGGTCAAGCTTTGAGAGGCGGCGCTGAGTGTTTCTCCGACGGCTCATTTCTCTGCTGATGGGGTAGTTAGCCTGAGAAAGATGCTGCCGCCGTACGTGTCCAGGCAAACAAAAGACAGCTTTTCAGACTCTCTCTTGGCCTCTCTGATATATATATATATATATATATATATATATATATATATATATATATATATATATATATATATATATATATATATATATATATATATATATATATATAGCAGCACTACAACCACCACTATCATGAACCGGCTGGCTCGCGGAGTCAGGGAAGAGATCTGGAGAATTCGTATTTTCCTGATGAAATGATGATTATGATGTTATATTGGAGGCGGTGAGAATCCTGGCCTGCTTATATGCAGTGTGTCTGTTTTGGCGAGGCTTACACAAACACATGCTTCCAATTAGCTGGGCTTCTTCATGTAAATGCTTCATAAATTATCCCCCCTGCCACGGGATTAGGTGCTCATAAAGAGAGTTAGCATCTCAATAAACAGCAAAGGTTGTGTAGCAGAGAGCAAATTAGAAGGACAGTGTAAAGACAGAAGTGGAAGCTGTATGAGCTGGCTGTAAGTGTATCGCTGGCATTAAGGTGGTGATCTCTGAACCATCGAAAATAACTTCACGAGCACTGACGGATTGCGTTCTATAAGGGACATTTGAAATATGCCATGTTAAAGTATTTGCTGACGTCTTCACTCTTCATATCGTTTATAATTACTGGCAGTTTTGGGGTCAGCAGTGTGCTCCTTAAAGACACTAAATGCAGACCCTATTATACCGATGATATCACAACTTTTGATAATATTTATAGTTTAGTAAAAATTGAACATGCAAGTCAAAATGGTTGAGAAGTCCCTAATGCACTCAGCAAAAACTACAGTTCCATGCCAGCTGTACATACTCAATATGCTGATGAAGGTGATGTGATGTTTTTGAAAAGGTCCATATTATGATAATTTTGTCCAATATTCCAATAATATAATGATAATCATTAATATTACAAATCTAGTAAACCCAGCTCATTGCAATCTAAGATTAATCTAATAAGAAGTATATTATCATTTAAAATACAATAGCAATGTACCAAAGGTACATATCATATTAGCCAATATATTTTCTTTTATTACAGTATATTATATATTATACAATTGAATGTGTAATATATACAAATATATATAACAGTACATATTTAAATTTGTTCTGAAGAAGTAAAATGTTGTTAAAAGCTTTGTAAAGTTAATAAGTGGCCATTTAAACTTCGATTATATTGTTAAATATACACAGTTCTCATAGGTAAATAATACATATCTATAATATGACATGATATGAAGTACATTTTTGTGCTAAGCAGTGCATAACATGCATGTACGCAATATATATTTCATTATACATATATACTGCTTTATGTTAATCTTTAGTTTTTTTATATTCATGAATACATTGTACACCTGTAAATAAAAATGTTAATTATTTCTTACTATATATATATATATATATATATATATATTTATATATATATATATATATATATATATAATTAAATGTTCAGTTCATCTATTTTAATAATTAAGTCATGAAAAATGCCAATTACAATTTACCAGAGCCCAAGTTACGCCTATAAATTGCTTGCTTTGTCTGACTGATACTTCAAAACCCAACAATATAGTAAATGTTTAGCATTTTTCCCTTGATAAATGATTTAATAATTTATTTGAATGATTACAATCATGAATGTTGATTAACCATGTCAAATATTTTAGCACAGGTAGGTTGAGGGCTGCCATTTTCACACTCAAGCATAACGCTGAACTGCCTACTTTATAGGAAATACTGATGCAGAACAACTTGTACTTTCTCCTCTCCCCTCCTACAAGCATGAGTCAGTCCATGGCTGTAAAACTTCTCATAAGTGGCACTGGCTGTCTGTGAAATACGTGACAGGATAATTTCATAGAGCTGCGCTCCTCCGTTCAATCGAACAGATAATAGCCGGGGCATTACAAGAATTAGGCCGCTCAGTTTGTGCAAAGGTGCGGGGTGAGTGTGGGGGTTTCTGAATCCTGCCGGGAACGTAAAGCGTCTGTAAACACAAAGCACAAAGAGCCTTAACGGACTAAACCTCGGGCCACATTGGCCATACAATGGACTGTCATATTGAATTGGCCCAGTGCTGTGAGAGAGAGGCTGTTTAAGAAGACGCAGGGTGGGAGTTAAGCTGAGAGAGAGCCCAGCATGACAGACACTTGTCCATGTAACAGCTCTGCAGAAACTCACACCGGGCTCTCAACAACACTCTGCTTTACTGTCGATCACCAAGACACGCCGCAATGCTGGCTGTCACCTATACGTGCAATATAAATGCAATCTCACTTTTTCCTCTGTGATATATATCGACCATCTCAGATCGTCAGACAGAGGCTGACACACATGCACACACACACTTTTGAATAAAGCACCATACAGACAGTCAATAACAGAATGGGGTGCGAGATTAAGCCTAAGCCCACCTTCTTTTCATGTGGCAGAGCAGCCGCTGCCCCGAGATCTGGCACCAGATGGCGCTGTGCTGGTCGGTGCCAGGAGATAATCGGGACAGATCGGGCTGCATTACTACCCATTATCTTCTAATTATTCTTGTGTGGAGTGCTGATCCTGCCGTTTGTGTAAGTGGATGGCACAGAGAGCCTGTCGCCCCCGGCAGCACGAAAATCCTCCCCACTTCCCTCACCTCCTCTGGGGACAGAGAGAGAGATCAGCCGGGGGAGAGAAGGAAGGAGGGAGGGGAGAGAAGGAGGAGCTGGTGGGTAAGCAAGCCAACCTGATAGAAGGGAGATACGTCTTTTGTGAGATACAACGCAGCATCCGATTTTCAGAAAGTGATACCGGCGATGGCAGACCGAGGAAATCCGGGCGACCTCTGACCCCGAGTTGGTGTCGCAGAAAGCAACACGTTGCTCCTCGACAAACCGGAGTGAGAGCAGCATCCTTCTCCTGTGATGACTCTATAAAAGTGTGATAAGAATATAGTTCAAGTCTCCCAGGCTCCATTTGCACGGCGTCTTCGTGGAAACAGGCCCCAACCCCCCCTACCCCAAAGGATAGCGCTGACTGCGCGGAGGCATATGGCTTACCATGTGCTGGGTCCCACGTGCGCACTCTTAAGCGCGATTCTACCCAGAACATCTTCACTTAATTATCAGCATTTTGTTCAGCATCCTCCTATTTTGCATATTAATATCTGTCAGCTCAGTCTGTAATATGAGGAGATGAAGGCTTAGGCTACACTAAAACACAGCCGTAAGTGCACACTGCACCGAACAAGGATGTATGTGTTCGTGCCGCAATCGACTCCCACGGGGGGCAGAGTCCAACATGATGTGTGTTTTCAATACCTTTTAACCAGGTCTCAAGTGTATGCTTGAGACCTGTTTGTGTGTTTGTGAGGTGTCAACAATCTGGAAGTGACGTACGAGCTCTGCGTGCGCTTTGTTCGAGAAGGGTGTACCCGTTGTGCCTGCGTCAAACCCAACACTACGTGTTTACCCTCCGGTATACACACCTGCATTCGCTTGCACACATGTGTGCCCATGGTGTGTGGTAACCAGCTTTTTCGACTGACATGTAATAAAACACGGCGTGGCATTGTTGATCAATCTCGCCAGCCCACAGGCCGCACAGCGAGGGCATGTACATGCAAATGAGAATAACTAAATGCCACTGAGGGGGCGAGAGAGGGAGGCAATCACTTCAGCTGACAAACTGCGCAGGAAGGGGGGATGCAGTGGGAGAGAGGGAGGGAGGTGGGGGGGCTTGATATCCAGAGGAAAATTTTTAATGCAAGGTGATCCAAGAGAAATAAAGACAGCAGGCTTAATTAAAGGAGGCGCTGCGAGAGACGAGTTTATCTTCGCCGCAGTTTAAAAGTACAGGTTAAAGAGAACCATCAGAACATCTACTGTGCTGATCGTTAGGCCTGGTGGAAAAAAAAAAGTTCAGTGCGTGTTTCTGTGTGTGGCAGTGGCTGAAAGACTGGGGAGCTGTGATTAAAATGTAAGAGAGGCTGCAGCTAAGACCCAAACCATTCTCAGCCAAGTTGGGGTCAGGTCAACTGATCTGGGGGCCACTTGGGCAAATCCCAAACACAAACATGGCAGAAGAAAGGCACAGAAAGCGCACAGAGGCTGGTGGTAAAAAAGACTGATAGAACTCATCCATGGGAAGATGAACAGCCAGGGAGATCAGGAAGGGAGAGCTGATTAGCCGGCTTTTTAGATCTCTGGGAAATATCCGAAGGATTGCGCCTCTAGCTCCACAAATCCTGACCCTTAACGCTGAATCTATCAACCCTGGGAGCCCCTCTGCAACAATGAGAAGTCTATAAGCTGGCCCAAGCTGCTCCATTGACGGTTCATTAAGCAACAATGAGGACAGATAACCAGTGCATTGCTGTCTTGGTGGATTTCGCTTTACACCCAGAACGAGCTTTTAGCTTACGTCACCCCTGCTTTCAAGCAGAGGGCATTCCCCTTATGCTAAACCAGATCGGCATATTACCAAGAAGTGAGAGGCAAAGATTGGAGCAGGTGTTTCTCTCACATATGTGGATGCTGTGTTGCATGTTACAGCTGTCAAAGATGCCTTCTACAGGTTTTCATCTCCATGTGACGATGAAACGGCTGAACGACATCAAGAAGAGAGACATAGAGTGGGAAGTTGGATATTAAAGCTCAAGCCCAAGGCTTCATCCAGCTTCACAGGGTCTTCCCCTGATCAAAGATGGAGCAGCAGGTCACAGATCAGAGAGCAGCTGGGGAGAATTCTGGTTAGAGAACGATTGTCCTGTAAATGAAGGCTGCAGGTTTCATGCCTGTAGTAGCCAGTATGTCAGCATCTTTCTGTAAATCTGTACTATAGAAGTGTCCCTGACATTCCTCGCTGACAGTTGCCTGCTTTGTGTCTGTGGCTCACATTGCCATAGATTTTGTGGTGTTTCCGCCCTCATTAGTAGTTGTTGGAGTAGGAGGAAAATGGTGACTTGAGATTTGGGGCAGAATTCCCCTCAAAGAACAGTACCACTGACAGTTCTTAGATGCCGGCTCAAAAAAATCCCTGGCTCCAATAGACTCCCATTCAAAAACTGTTCAACTTCTCCCACACTGAGTCGGACTCATTGCAATATTTCAGTAAGTTGAATGTTACTTGATAACAATACCTGCCCTGTTGGCTAGCTACTGTTGGCACAAGTCTGCACTGCTCGCTCTACCTGGTATGTAACATTAGCTTTGGTTCAAGAAAGTTCAACAAGTGTGTTTCCAGAGCAAGAAAGGGAATATCTGACACTCCTGATTTGGCAGGTCTTGGCTCCAAAGGGGAAAAAAATGCCATTGACTAAAGGCAGCAACTAGGCTTCAAACCAGCTCCAATGCAAAACAATGGGTGACATCACACCTTGCTGCATCCATCTTTGTATATAGTGTATGATCTTAAACAATTACATCAATTACGTGATGAATTATTTAACTATTAATGAAAAATTGAGCGCAACGCACCGTTTCATCATATTCCCAACCCCCACTCGTGGTCAGTTGTGGAGCAGCACAGCGCTGCTGAAATGCCAATGTGGCAGGTGGCCGGATTCTGGAAAGTCTGGCTTGCTTTTCCCCATTATTAACCCTGAATATACTGATTCCTTTTCACCTCAGTGATGTCAACCGATGAAATTACCATCAGTTATAAGAATCCAAGTTGACATTCAACTTGAAATTGCAGAACAGAGCACTGATAGATACACTATCTTCAGATACTGTGCCTTACCAAGTCATGTTTTATATTTCGTATATGGTTTAGTTTGTAAAATAGCTGCAAAGTGTAAATTACTAAACTGGCACTGGAGACACTGCAGTGGCTGCCTCACACACTCTGCAGGTGGTGAAAATGTGCCAGAGAGGTGACTGGAGAAGTATGGCATGTAATCATAGCAGGTTCACAGTGTTTGGCAATGAAAGAGGAAATGAGGAAATTAGAGAAAAGGCTGTATGCTGGATTTTAGAGTAAATATCAATGAATGCATTTTTGCAAATACAAGATGAAAGAAACACTAGTTCATCCTTAAAGTACAAGTCTCATGATACCAGGCTACGTCTCTTCACTCAGCTTCTACCAGTTAGGATTCCTTCAGTGTTCACCATTCAACATGTTTTGAGGGTGAAAGGGATGAGGACAACCAGCCAGTGTGGTGCATTATCATCTTGTGCACGTATAGTCTTCGGTATTGGGGTGATGCCACCAGACACCTGCATGTTCTTCATTCATCAGAGTTTGATCCTATGCTTGAGATTTCATGTTCATTCTGGAATCTGGGTTCACTGGGAGCCATGGGGTCCACATCCCAACAAGAACTCGCGGCTTTTTTTCCCCCCACCTGAGGATGTCAATCAGTGGCGAGTCATGACCCGTGTGACAGTAATCAAAGTGAATAGGAGAGTGAGCCAGGTGGTAATTGTGTATTATTCAACTTACAGAGAGCATGCCACGCTGCTTTAGCCTGTTGATCGCTTATGTATAATTTAAGGCAATCTGTGCATGTATTATAAATGAACAGGGTTTCCGAAGTCGCAAATGGAGTGCAATTAATGTCTTGGAGCTCAGAGCACGCAGATTGACTGTCTTTAGCCTATTTTTTGTCGCTCATTTCTCCTATTTCGTCCTTTTTATCTCCCCCCTTCTCTTTCACTTCCCTGTTTCTCTCCCCTGTTCCCCAACCTCTGCTGTCTCCCCTCTTTCTCTGGGAATCAACTTTATGAAAGGAGTATGAGCGAGAGTGAGTGAGTGAGCACTCTGGAGGCAGTCAATACCTTATCAACTCCTGCCGAACGCTGACACCTTGACGTCCTTGACAGCAAATTATTACTTTTTCATGACGCAACCAGGTGCAATTACAGCAACATCTTTGCGCTGTATCCTGCTGCTCCTGCAACTGTCAAAAGGTGTTCCTGGTGGGATCCTGGAGGAGCTGAGACATCAGTCTTTCAGTCCCTCCCAGATCTCTGCAAAGACAGACTGACAGACAGGAGTGAGTTGGGTGGGGGGGGTGGAGTGCAAAGAGAAAATAGAGGGAGCCATTCAAACATGCCCAAAGATTCAGTAAATAGTTGCATTCTACACAAATTCCTTTTCTGGGAACACTCAGAGGTTTATTTAGAGGCCTGTTGACTGACAGTGAGAATGTGGCAGAGTTTTGTTGTTATTGTTCGGAAGATGCAGGTAGCCAGCTAGCTGCTGCTGTTGCTAGCAGCCCGGTAAACAACCGTGTTTGTAATGTCATCACACGCTCCTCGCTTCCTGCGCTTCACTCTGTAAACCCTGTAGACTTGATTATAAAGTTTAAGCACACTTTAATGCACAACAACGCTGAGGAGAAAACACCAGGTAAACCTCAATTAAGACTTCAGAGTGTCATTTTTTCCCTGCGGTGCGGCAGAAGAAGAGGAGAACACAAAGAGCCCACGAGCTTGTGATGCCACCCCTGTGAATATGGGGATGCTGGGTGGTTGGGGGAGAAACTTTACCATCCTGGAGGAGGATGTTGCCTCATGTCTCTTTGTGTGTTTTGGTGCGTCCCCTGGTTAAGAGCGGATGGGGTGGGGGAGACATGCATGGCAATAGTGTGTGTGTTTGTCTCTAAATGAGTGTGTATCATGGAGAAGAAGGACAGGTAAGAGGAACAGAACAAACTGTGAACACGCTACAGAGACACCTGAGAGTCTCCTCTTTCATCTCACACTCATCATCCACTGATCCTCGCTCCTCTTCCCTCCCTCCCCCACTCAGCCAATTTCCTCAGACTCCCTTTAACACTCCATGTGCCTTGCAGTTATTTAAAAACACACACACCTGACTTATGTAGGTAATGACACCTCAGTGAGCTATAGGTTTTTCTTGGCCCTCTGTGTGTTTTTTTTCTCTCCTCCTGTCGTCCTCCCTCCCTCCTCATCTCCTCCCCCATCCCCCCATCTTTCTTCATGCACTGCCTTCTTTCTGCTTACTCCCTTAGGCACCCACCCTCCTCTCCTCTCCTCTCTATTTTCCTGTGGTGTCAGACACAGATTTATTCTGCCTGTGATGCGTGTAGAGCATATGTGAGTGAGCGGGGAGGGGGAGAGGGGAGGGGGGGGGCAGGGTCAGCCAGGGGGGTGGGTTGGGTTGTGGTGGGGGTGGGGGGTGGAGGGGGGCGTAGGTGTGTGTGTACAATAAGAGATAAGATCATGGCTCCCCAGGGGCTTGTTTGGCCCTGTACCCGATCCATCAAACGCCCGCTCCAAGTGCCAAGGTCAACTCTAATGAGCATTTTCTGGGGTCTTATTCTCCACACTGAACACCCCCACCAGCCACCGTCATCCTTCGGCACCAACACACACTCGCACGCGAGCGCACACACACACACACTCTAAACACACCTTGGACATACCTGCTTAGCTGTAGGATGGATGGTTGTGACAGGACATATAACATGCTTGCATGCATCCCAACAGGTATTTCACTCAGAAATCAGACATCGCTGCATGAGAGCAGGTGCTCAAGAAAGTCGGCAAAGGTGAGTGATCCATGTCAGGTGTGAACTGTGTTACGTGTGGGGATGAGCGTTGAACCGTAGTATTGTTTGAGTACCGACATAAAATGTGTCAAAATGTGCATCCGGACAAGTGGTACTGTATGATTTGTAACATTCTATAGCTTGTTTGCTCATTCTTTGAACTAATATTTTTGCCCAATAATTTTGTTTTATTCAGACATTTTTTGTATGACTTTTTCAAGGAAAGATTTACCCTTTAAACGTCCCATAGAAATGTAATATTAATAGCTTTTTGATTATGAGAAGGTATAGGTGTTTCTATAAATACTGTCCCATCAAAACGCTCAATCCACAGAGAACTGCACACAGCCTGTATTCAGAATCTGTGCCTTAAGACAAGCCGTCAGGACTTCAGTGAAGTCACAATAATACAGTGACAGGCCACCCCCCCATTCACAGCCAATCAGAGGAGGAGCTCATTAATATTAATGAGACAGACACAAAATGTCCTGTTCTTTCAAGACCTCCATAGAGAAGCTTGAGAGATGAGATGTCAAACTATATCGAGATAATTTCTGCTCCTAAAACCACAAATATCACAAATATATCTTGTTAGGGTTTTAAAAAATGTACATTATTGGATCTTTAATATCTATTTTTCCAATTTTATTTCATATAAGGTTATTATGAAGTTGAAAAACTTTGGGATATTCACGACAACTTAAAACAAGCAGCTTACTGCATTAGGAGGTTCGGTTTGTGAAAACATATTCCTCATGAGGTATTGTAGATATACTAGAATAGTGAAATGTCGTAGGCTGTCTCATCTGTTGTGCATTTCCAGGTGTGATATTCAGGATATTCACACCAGCTGTTTTTCCTGCAATCACCAGGTTTGGTGCACACTCGGACAAAAAATGGGCCACAATACCAGGTAGGTGGGCTTTTAGTAGAAAAAGTCCCTCATCATGCCCCTCATCACGCACTGATCTGACAAAAGTTGTTAGGGTCTGAAGGCTTGCAGAGCGTGGGTGTGCGCTGCAGCATGTGGAGCATACTAATGAAGCAATAAAAGTCACAACGGGAGGGGCGAGGGCGGGGGGGTGAAGGCATGTTGGAGGGGAAGGTAGTGGCAAGCAGCGGATTGGGATCCACTGACAGGAGGTGTGATAATTGAGATGTTGCAACCCCACATATTACCTGCATATTGGCCAAATTAGGAGGCAGGGAGTTTAAGGCCAGAACACAGCTGGAGCCCCCTGCCATGAACCACATAATGTGTATGTGTGTGTGTGTGTGTGTGTGTGTGTGTGTGTGTGTGTGTAATTAGAACAGAGTTCTGAATACATTGATGAATACAACAGAATTTTAGGGCTTATAATTTTGAATTTAAACACATTGGGAGCAGCTTGGACTATATACACTACCATTTGGGGTCACCCAGACAATTTAGTGTTTTCCATGAAAAGTCACACTTTTATTTACCACTATGAGTTGTAAAATGAATAGAAATTGTGTTACATTAGCATCTGATGCAATGAGCAAACACAATGTACCATTGGAACACTGAAGTGATAGTTGCTGAATATAGGCCTCTATACAGTAGATATTGCACCAAAAACCAGACATTTGCAGCTAGAATTGTCATTTACCACATTAGCAATATATAGAGTGTATTTCTGATTAGTTTAAAGTCATCTTCATTGAAAAAACAATGCTTTTCTTTCAAAAATAAGCAAATTCCTAAGTGCCCCCAAACTTTTAAACAGTAATGTATGTATATACCTTGATATTAGGCATTAAAACACCTTTCCATTATTGATATGCATCAATAAATTGATCAAATTGATGTTTAATGCAATGAAATGTTCAGCAACAAAACTCCTCACACTTGTAAAAATAAAACTTTAACATGCAACATGTATGTTTTTTTTGCATTGAATCAATTTTGACAACAGAAGTTTGTAAAAAAAAAAGAATATCACAACATGATCAGGGCTTCAGCATCCTGTCAAACATCAGTTTAATAGCTTGTGCATATTCTGCTAGTGTGTGTGTGTGTGTGTGTGTGTCAGTGACGATGTGATTCATGGTTGTAAGAGTGGCCTCTTTAAAGACCCCACCTCCCCACATGGAGGGAGACGACCAGGGGCCCAGCTTGCCTCTGCCTCCCCTGGCAGGGCAGAGGGTAAAGGGGTGAACCTGGGCTCTTTCAGAGGTGCAGGGGCTGCAGAGGAAGCCTCCACACCACCCACCAGTTATGTGCATCTCCCTGTGGCAGCTGCAGTGAACCCACCGCCCAATGTGAGCCCAACAATACGCCATCACTCAAGGGGAGGGGGGGAGTCTACATGACAGGTTAACATTGAACTATGACATCTTGCAGAGGGGAAATTGTTACCTAGCACTGCTCTGGCTGCTAAAATGCACCATAAGCGGTTAATAGGAATCAGTCTACATTAGAGAAAGTAAATGGACAAGATAAGCAGTGTGGCCTGTACTTTATAAATTGATTACATCACTCAGTGACTAATAATTAATAAATTAATTATTTATTATTTACCAGACACTCACTGGTTCCATCTTCTCAAATATGAGACTTTGCTGCTTTTCTATGTTTCATATCATTGTAGATTGAATATCTTGGGGTTTTGGTTTTGTTCCTTTTAAAAAAACAAGCAATCTGAAGACTGCTAACTTGTGATGGGTATTTCTCACTATTTTCATAGAGCATATTCTTTAGTTGCCGTTCTCAAGCACCAGAAGTTTGCTTGGCTGGATTCTAGTCTACTTTGATTAGATATTTCTTGATTTAAATCATTTTTAAGCAAAGTTCTTATTCCTCTGCAAACAGGCAAAAGTGGAGCATAAGAGGTTTGTCTTATGAACTTTATTATTTACTCTTGGTTAAGATCAGGGGACATTCATCACCAAAGTGAAAAAGGAACATTTCTTGGTGAAGGTTGGGGAAAGATGGCGGTCAGGGTCAGAAGAAACCAACGTTAATATCACACTGCTTTTGTCTTTCAGTCCTAATTCACACAACCACCAGAGGTCTTTGTCACTTAAAGGGTAAACATGTGTTGTTTTGGGGCATTTGAACTACTGGGAGGACAATCTTGTTTTGGCAACTAATCAACTAATTAATAGGTTGAAGCCATAGCTCAAACTAAAAAACCAAGAAAAACAACAACAAAAATCACTTGAGGCCAGAGCTCCTTCATCTCATACCTGATGGATCTAATCGGCTTCACAGTTTAGGCCAAAGGGGTCAAAGGTCAGGGAAAGTAGGGTTGTCCCTAGTTTGAAGGAGCTGGCATTCCTCATGAGGGACGGTTATGATGGATGTTTTTAGGTCCTCGTCCTCCGCCTCCCCACACCCCTCTCCATTGGCTCCTCACTCACCTCTCTGCCTCTTGGCACCATCCCTCTATCCCCTCTTATCCTCCAACCAGATGTGTTCAGTGAACTCTGTCAAGAATAATAAAACGCTGGCTGCAAGGGCCATGCAAGCTGGGCCGACAGTGCAGGAAGGGCTGGGCGCATATTCAGATCCAGGTGTGAACCTGCAGTTATGAAATAAACACACATTAGCTGGTGGAGCTGATTCAGGTATCCTACTTCTAGTAATTGTGGTTATGGGATGGTGTGGGATTGGAGTTTATTTTACATTTTGATCTCATGAAATTAAGTTGTAATTATCAGTATTACTTTGAAGGCACCACTGCTGACATCATAATCACCCTGATCAGCAACAAGGTTGTTTTACTAAAATGTTGAAGAAATGTCTGGATTAGAGCTGAAACAATTAGTTGATTGACCAATAGCTCCAAGGCTACTATAGATAATGACCAAAAGTATCTGGACACCTGAACATTACACCTTATATAGTATTATTGAAAATGTCATTCAAAAATCATGAATCCACTGCTATATAACAGCCGTCACTCTTTGAAAACGTTCCTCATGGCTGCAGGGATTTAATCCCATTCATCCGTCATTAGTGAGCAGACCATTGATGCTGGGTGGTCACGTTTAGTGGTCCAGTTCATCTCAAAGGTGTTGGACTGGGTTTAGATCAGAGCTCTGTGCAGGCCATTCAAGTTATTCTGCAACAAAGTGGGAAAAGCAGGGGAGAATCTTCTCCAAAATGTTTCCACAATGCTAAAAAAATATGATCTCAGACTAAGTTTTTCACAGAATGCTTGCAATAACAAACTAGGAAGGTGAAATTTAGAAGTTATTGAGGGTCTAGTGAAAGTATTTTTAGCTTTTCACCCATACTAGGCACTAAATCTCAGGATATCTTGGCCTCCGTTGCTTCGGTAGTGACCTACGGCAATGCTGTAGATAATATTCCTGGTGTAATACAGCAACAGGTTTCCCTCCCGGTTGAAATCAGACAAAAAGAAAACAGCTACAAATCGGATAAAGAATTTAAAACCTGATGATTCACCCGACTCCTCTTGAACCCAAATCAGTTCTTTGTCTTTTTTTCTCCTGTACCTCCATATACACCTTAGCATCAATTATTTTACTAACACACTCCAGATACACATGCCTCACTGTGACAATTGCTCTCCTGGAAAGAAAAAGTTTATGATTCACAGTTTCCATGGTCGTACAAGTCTCTGTTGACAGAGAGGCGAAAGAAAAGTCCAACATGGCTCATCCTGTTTTGAACGGTGAGTACCAGTGGCAGGAACCCCAGTGTGTCGATGGAGGAAGACAATGGTAAATATGAAAGAAAACGGGGTTGTGGGGGTTAGAAGGACATCGCTGCTCTGATGTTGCTGCCCAGGAAAGCCCTCCGGGGACGGAATTAAAACTCGCCTCTTCTGAAACCCTCTCGCTGCAGGAGGGCCGGTGACCACTCGCCCCCAGAAGAGCTGGCGGATGAGAGCGAGGCAGAGGAGCGATGGCCGAGATGGAGGCAGGCGGCATTGATGTTTAGAGTGATGATTTCCTTCACACACGCAGACACAAATGCCCCCACTCATCCTCACGCCTCCTCTCACCTCCCCGTGGCCCTGGGCCTGCAGGCAACGCACACACACACATACACGCACACACACGCAGTCTACCTCGCTCACACACACCATGGTTAGGCCTCCAATTAAATCAAAAGTGGTTTGTTTTTATTGGTCTTTTGCGCTGACAAGTGGGCTATCATTCTGACGGCTCTACCTGTCAGTGAGCAGCTGAAAATCCTCCGTTGACAATGCCCAATGCTTCCAATTAGGGGAGAATCAGACTCCTGGTGCGCTAGCCATCTTTCCATCCTCCCCCCTCCCCTCCTCCTCCTCCCCATCAGGCCCACCTTCCCTCCCTCTTTTCTTCTGCACTCGCTCCACGATCCTCTATTTCTCTCGCTCCTGCTCTCCTCCCGTAATACCTCCCTCCTCCTCCTCCTCCTTCCTCTCCTCCTTTCTCTCCAGGAGAAGGGGGTCCGTCTCCGCTGCAAATTACCGACACAAAACGAAGGTTGTGGCGGCGCTGGCGCTGGGAGCTGGCGGTCCAGGGCCCTGTCAGCATTAATGAGACGATGAAGGTTTATTTCGCCCGCATGCATGTGCTAAATTCTTTCTTGTGTGACAGCTGACTGGGAAATGTGAGTGTTAACCTTATAAAAGATTCAGCGGGTTCTCATTATTTTCTGTCAACTCCAGTACCTGATGGCGTTAAGGTGCATCATTTGCATCCCTGACTGGTCCTGGGTGCAGCACCAGCTCCAGAGCAAGTGCCTTTTTCCCTTTTCTTTTTTTCCCCCCCCTTCTTTTTTTTTAATCCTGTTTGTTTGTTGAGAGGAGTCATCTTTTTACATACTTCCCCCTCGAAAGACAAGCTTTACCCGATGTTCCAAAACGATAGAGATGCCAAAGTTTATTCAAAGGCGACACATTTTTACAAAACATATCTAGATACATATTTAACACGCATGCTCAATTGAGCAAGTAAATAAAATGCAGCACATTGTTTTCTCTTCTTTTCCCCTCAAAGCCCAGGAAGCTGAGGAGGCCCAGCAGGCATTATTAGTAAGCCTATGGACAGGTTTCCAATAATGCAGAGAGAGAAAACTAAACAAAGTAAAGCACGTATCCACAGATAGATTATTAACACTGACAGTTCAGTATGGGCTATTATGATGCAACTGCATTTGGTCAGACTTTTCTTGTTTCAGGATTTATATTATTCCTATTTTTTTTGCAAATATTCAAAGTCAAGGGCCCTGTTCTTCAAATGCGGCCGGCTAATTCAGGCAAGCATGTTATCACACTACAATGATCCTGTGAATAATCATCAAGCCACTTTGGTCCTTTGAATGCAGTCCTTTAAATAACAGAAAACATTTGGTTATCATCTTCATATATTGAAGCCATGCATGCTGAACCTGGAAACCGAGAGGGGAAATTTGAATGAATCTGTATGTGTATAAAGGTGTACGTGCAATTTGCTTTGTTTCTTGCCATTGTTCTCGTGTTTTGCACAGATGTTGTATGTATGTATACAAAAAAAGAATAAAATGTCAAATAAAAATGTCATCACAAAATAAAACAAGGCCTAATGAGTAAAGAATTGAAAGCATGACCAGCCTAATACTGGCTGGGAGCTTCCCATGGGAGTTAAATGAGGTGCAATGGTAATAGATTAGGAGACATAAGTCATTTTTTGTGTGTTCCTGCATTCTTACTGCTGTTATTTGGTTCTTCACAATTTTTCTATTGTTTCTACACTTTCATCACTGGTAACGATTAGATTTGTCCAGTGAATGTAGTTGGACTGCGAGCGATGCTAGGTGCGTGATTTCTATAGGTTTTTCCTCATTGGAGGTGTCTAAGGGATCATCTTAAGTATAAACCCTATTGAAAACTAAACTAAAACAGGGGCTTTAATTGCATGAACATGTTAAAACAAAGTGAGAATTATTTCTTATGCTCTAGTGTTCAAGTGTCATTAACAGGCCTATATTAAGAGGTTGTCTTTTTTGCTCAGAGTAGCTTACCCCATAGTTGAATTTGGATTTGTTCCTTTTTTTCCATGTAGTTATTTATGTTATCATATACAATATAGATAATTACACCAATATATTGTGTTGATGTATAACTGGCCTACATGTTCTCATCTAAAATTGGAATTATAATATAATTATTTTCATTATATGAAAAAAAAAATGGACATTTGTGTCTAAAATCAATTTCACGTCTGGGGTTCCTCCTAAAACATCGTTGTCAGAGTCCAGCAGGACTGGATTTAAGGACTTGTTGCTATGACAACAGTTTCAGATTAATTTCAAAAAACAGATTTGTCATTTTTCCATATTCTAATCTGGATCGACGTATGAAGAACGTGGCCCAGTAACCTGAGCGGAAGAGTCAATATTAATATACTTAAATAATTAAATGACAGTGTGCAGCTGTCAGCTCAGTGAGGAGACAACAACCTCAGCTTCACTCAAACGGCCCAAGGGTTCAAACTTTGTTATCAGGAATAAAAGTATGACTCAGCTATTGGGTGGAAACCAAAGGTATAGAGACAGGAAATGATTCACTGACCACTGACCATTACCTGAGGTCATTCCTGTTTCTTCTCTTTAACATGGATCAATAACATCCTCCCATAAAAATCTGTGTGTGTGTGTGTGTGTGTATTTCATCATCGGGGTAACAATTGCATAAGCCCTCAAATGCAGACCACTTCCAGCAGAAAGAAAAAAAAATAAAGCTTTACTTGACCAGAAGTAGACTTCCAAAATCTGCAGGAGCATGAGCCAAATCATCACACACACACACACATGCACGCACACACACACACACACACACACACACCATTGTCAAAAAATCAATTTCTAAGTTGTTCAAGGATTTTACAACTTTGCCAAAAAGGTGAATTGTGAAATTATTAAATTTATAGCAATAGTAGATTTTTATTTCGGTGCATAATTTCACTCATATTGGCCTTTATTGAAAAATGTTTCAAAATCAATCATTTCAATTATTAACTAATCATTTTAGTAATTGTTAAACCTCATGTGTGTTGTTGTTTTATTGTAAATTAAATATATTTTAGGGTTTTGGGGGGAAAACAGGTATTTGAAAAAACCACCTTGGGCTCAGGGGAATTGTGCTATGTTCCTTTTTCCCCAAATCATATAAATATATTTTATAATATACTAAATCAGCCTACTATGCAATATAAAATAATCACTGCAGAATGGAGTTTTTCTCAGAAAGTTTAGCTTTTTTTAATCCTGCAAAATTGGTCATGATTTTGCTTTTACTCTCTCCACCACAGCTGATGTAAAACCATTCAGTGTAAAATCATTTTACCACAGACTGAAATATTTGCGACATAAACAACTGACAGCAGTTTGGATTATTACGCAAAGTTCAAATAAAAAATATATATATAAATGTCCGGGACCTTTTTAGAAACAAATCGGTTAATTGGAGTTTTCCAGGCCTGATGATGATCACAAAGAGACAGTCATGGTTTAACCGCGTTATGATTTATTTACTGCATTATTGGAGCCTAATGGACGCACAGCAGCACGATAACAATAAAAAGAAAAAGAAGAGAAAAAAAAACTGTGAGAAAGCATCAAACCACTGCTCCTTTTCATGCACCAGCAGCAGAGGAGAAAGAAACAGCTAAGTCAGGGTGGGCGGGTGTTGCCTTATATCTGTGTTGTCCCCGCCGCATATGTGACAGCTTGCAGCCGTGATGGGACCCCATGGGAGCGGGGAGCGGATTCACTAACCTGCCGGTGTCTGAGACCGACGCGCGCCTCCAATCTGGTGGTCACATGGGGTGGAGGAGGAGGAGGAGGCGGCTGAGGAGGAGGTGTCGGTGATGATGGGAGGGGGGGCAGTTAGATTATTAGGGTCTGTCGAGGCCGTCGCGCGGGGCAAACTGTTGTGCGGTGTCGCTGCAAAAAGTGCGCACAATGGTATTTCACGCGTGTTAAAAAGGTGAAAAGTGCGCACAATGGCATTTCACGCTCCTTGAAGTTGCGCGTCACGCAGCTCGGAGTGTATTGTGTATAATGACCGGAGCCTATTAGATAGTCATTATGCTGCTTTAACGGCGAGACTTTGTCCAATAGCAAAACCATTATTACATATTTTTTATTCCAATTTGAAAGAACTACAAAAATACATGCATTATGCCAAGGTGTCATTTTTATCTGTAAACGTTGTTTTGGACATTTTTGGGCCTATCAACTGAAACAGGAAAATGACAAAGAAAGAGTAAAAATATCATTATGATAAAAAAAAATAATAGAAATAGGCCTGTAACAAATACAAAAAAATAGGATTTTTAAATAAAAAATACGTTTTGTTTTAATTTTGGACTTCACAAATATTCAGAAATTTCCACCTAGAGAGCTATGTTAGCTCAGATAAATTAATAATGCAAAATATATTTAGGGGTGATAATAAAAAATGTAAATGTTGTGGAGGGGGAAAAAATCTGGAGACAAGAGGAGGTGTGGAGGTGGGAAACAAATCCGGTGAAAGAAAAGGGAGTCGAGAAGAAAACCACGGAGCTGCTCCACTTAATAACCCCATTATAAGCCTCATCAATGATGTAATGAAAGCAAACAGTGTGAAAATTGCCTGTAAACAGTTGGATCTGAGTCTCCTGATGAATTCAGTGTCTCTTTTATCAAAGTGAGGATGAGCCAGGGAGGCGAGGAGAGAGGGAGGTGGAGGCGGGCGGAGTGAGTGGGCGTGTATGGAGGTCCACTTCCAGCTCCCCTCAGCCAATGACGGCTTGTCACAGGGGACTCACGTGGACGAGTCGCTCTTAAAACCTAGCGCCTGACTTTTCCTCAAGTTCAATTTTTTGGGATTCCCTCCCACCCCCATCGCATCTTTTACTTGCCAGTTGTGACTATTTAACCCATTTTACCTCTTCTGTTTTTTTCCTCCACGTTTCTGCTGCGCGCACCGCATCGTCCCGTTTTTTTCCTCCTGTGCTGCTGCAGCTTCTCGGACTCTCCGCACTCTCTGCTCCGTTTGTGTGCGCGCGCGTGTGTGTGTGTTTTTATTTAGGTTTTTGTTGTTCTACTTGAGAGAATGCGCACAGTTTTCCCCTGTCGCCCGCGTGGCCCCGTGACGAACTGCCCCGAGACGTTCCCTCCGGTGATCTCTCAGGTCTGACGCGGCTGCATCTGTCCATGGTGCTGAAGCGCATTTTCTTTTCTTTTTTTTCCGGTGCTGCAGCCGCTGCCCCGATACAACAGCAACAAAAAGAACAGTAGTAGCGTTTATTACTGCGTCTTTTCGTGCCATGCAGGTGAGATCATTTGAGCAATAAGTGGTGCAATCTTCTCGGAACTCAAAGAGGAAGGAGTTGCTCCTGAAGGGGAAAAAAGAGACACTTCAGCGGGTTGCATCGATCTCAGGAGGACTCGTCTCTTTAGACTTCACCAACACGCAAAAAAAAATCGGATGCGTGGACGTTTGTAGCCTGGAGATATTTTCTCTATAAAGTAGCAGGAAACTGGAAATAGCGGATGAAAAACCTTCGATTGTAAGCGTATCCAAAAAGAAAACAAGAAAAGCATTCGTGTTGGTGCTGTGGAGGGGTTTCTTTCTCCTCGACTGGATCCACTGACACTTAAACACCTTCCTCCTCCTCCCTATAATAAAACTTGTCCCCGAATACCAAATGGTAGTGTGAGGAGGCCTCGATCGAGACAATGGAGGCGTCCGCCAACGGGTCCAGTTTCGGCATCGACTCGCTGCTGTCCCACCGGCCCGGGAGTCCGGTGTCCAAAGGGAACAGCCTGGCGGGGGAGTGCCGCTCGCCGCTGGAGTTCAGCCCGAGATCAGACGTGGAGAGCGGCTGCTCGTCGCCCCCGTCGCCGCGGAGGGAGTGCGTGGAGGAGGTGGCCCAGAGGCAGGGTCACGGCGTCGGCCTGCCGCCGCACCTCCAGCACGCACAGATCTCCGCGGGGTCGCAGCAGCGGACCGTGACCTCGTCGTTCCTCATCCGAGACATTCTCGCGGACTGTAAGCCGCTGGCCGCCTGCGCGCCCTACTCCAGCAATGGGCAGCCGACCCAGGAGGCCGGCAGGCTGGCCGCCAAGATAGCGGACGACTTCATGGAGAAAATCCACAGCAACTCGTCGTCAGACAGCGAGTATAAAGGTAAGAAGAGACACCTGCCTGCACGCGGGGAAATTCATTCTGCGCCCTTTCTGCGGAGGTGAAACTGATTCTGCTTTCAATGTGCTGCACTTATTTAAAAAAGAGCTCTAGTACAAGAAAAAGTGTGAAAATGGCCTTTTTTAAAAAAAAAAATTCCCACGTTATTGTCTGTTCAGCTTCATCTTATTTTTCAGTTTTTTGAAACTTATTTAATTTTTCATATGGACACACCCCATTAGATAATAATTTGATAGTAAATACAATAAAAATCTGAGTGGATTGTGGTGAAATGTCAGATGAACTTAGTTTAATTAAAATTAAACACACATTTCTATTTAATATATATTTTTTGCTGTGCCATAAGAAATATATACCCATCCTATACATTTAAAATAGTCACCTGTTCATAATTAATCTCAGGTTTAATAGTGTTAAAGGCTCTTTAATCTGCCAGTTTTCTGGTTATAATAGGAAATAATAATTATTATATTATTTGGTAATTTTGAATAATGTGGGGAAAGAGGTGAGACACACAATCACAGTTGATATCTATGAATAACCTGACACTTGATTGGTAGCAGGCCCACCGGAAGCCATCAATGAAGGGAAAAAAATCGACCGGCTGCTCTGCTGGTGGAAAGCTGCCATGTGTGTGTGCGCAGTTTCAGGTCAACGAGTTCACTTTCATCACGTTATTTCCATTTTTCCCAAAAAGGGAAACGCTGGCCGGATGATTACGCGCGCGCCGCGTTTCCAGCTCCGTGTTATTAGGAGAAAACCAGGAAAGCGCGCGCTGGTGTCAGAGAGGCAGAGAACGGCAGAGATGACAGGGTCGCCTCCAGATAAACGCCATCAAGGGCCTCTCTGTTTCCAATCATGTCAGCCATAACAGACATGTCACCTCCATTGACAGTTTAATGAAGCGGCGCCTGGAAACAAGTCCAGCGCTGCAGCTGCGAGGAAATATTCAACTAAAATCACTGTTTGAATATATTATTATTATTATTATATTAGGATTAGTATTTTTTTATTTACAGATGCGATTTTTCCTCCAAGTCCACATTTCCTGCATGATATTGATACGGCGCCACCTCATCAATTTGCTCCACAAATTCCTGGTGTGTGTGTCACAGTGCGGTTGGAGACGCTCATCGACGCGCTGATTGATTGGAGAAGCCGCGGGGCCCACGGCGCGTCTGTGCGCCAGCTTTGATTTCCTCCCCGAATCCGACTCCCCTATAATATTTCAGGGATTTGATGCAATTTGTCCCCGGCGCTAATCACATTTGTAACCGCGCCCGTCCGCCCGGCGCTTGATTTCCACTCATTTCCACGCTCCTGTGAAGTTCCTCCAGTCGCGGTTGAAAGGCTCGTCCTTTCCCTTGTGGCTCAATTAGGCGGATTATTGTGCTTCTTGAGACGACTCAACTATTCAACTACCGAGATCTCTCGCCTCGCTCGCTTCTCCCCCCGTTTTTTTTTCCTTTTTCTTTCTTTCTTTTTTTTCTTTTCTCCTCTCCCAGAGAATTGAGTATGAGGATCAATGCTCGCCCTGACATGACACCACGCAGATCAAGAACAAAGGCTGCGGGGGTCTACTGACGGGGAAAACTATCAAGAATTGGAAATGCGAATATTGGAAGAGCTTTTTATAACAATTTAAGAGCAAATCAAATAAGCTCCGTATAGCCCATAGGCACAGCCTCACACTCAGCTGCAGAGTGGCGTTTCCGCTTCAATAAAGACAAACATCAGCTTAATAACAGCAGCAATCAGGTCCAAATCACACACAAATGGCATTTTTGTCAATTTTTTAAAAATAAAATTCCAATGAAGCAAATATTTAGGTGTAATAATAATTCTAAATAAAACAACTCTCTGTGGTTTCCCCCAATTTTTCTCACGTTAACATAAAACCTAATAAAGTTTAATTAAATGAAAATAAATGAGCGCAGCATATACTTTCAAATTTCACGTATTGTTTTATATCGTTTATATTTAATTAACAAACCAATACGCTAATTACGTTTTTTAAATAATTTACTACAGCTCTCATACCGGAAATGCAAATGACTTCCAATTTAAAAAGCAGGATGTGTTATAATGATTATATTTGCTTTAATTTAATCATTTCATATTTTTATATAAGGCCCTAATATTTACCTTTTTATTTTCTAAACATGTTTTTGATTATACCGGTTATTGAGTTACGTGTCCTAACGAATCTACATGTTTTTAATGTCTGCGCGTCTCGCTGTCGCGTGGACGCACGTCTCGCGCCACAGTTGGGCCTCGTGTCAAGAGGCCTTGGCTGTTTCCACCCTGATTTTTTTTTTTTTTGTCTCCTCCTTCCAGTGAAAGAAGAGGGCGACAGGGAGATCTCCAGCAGCAGAGACAGCCCTCACCAGGTCCGGATGAAGAAGCCCAGGAAAGCCCGGACGGCCTTCACGGACCACCAGCTGGCGCAGCTGGAGCGCAGCTTCGAGCGGCAGAAGTACCTGAGCGTCCAGGACCGCATGGAGCTGGCGGCCTCCCTCAACCTCACCGACACACAGGTCAAGACCTGGTACCAGAACCGGAGGTAAAGACCTTGCTGCTGCTGGTTCAGGAGGGGCAGAGGGAGGGAGGGTGGAGGAGGAGGAGGGATAATCTGATTTCTCACGGTTGGCTCAAAAAAGAGACACAAGGACGCCATGTTTTCCCTTCACCATCACCCTAAAGGTGGCAGGACTTGGCTCGGTCACTGCCACTGAAGGACAGCGTTTTCTTTAACGATTAATCTGCTGATTATTATTATTATTTTCTTATATAAATTAATTGAATTAAAATGTAAAATAAAATGTCAAAATACTAAAAACTCAAAAACAGTTTGGGCCTGAAGGACATCTTCAAATTTCCGGTTTTGTTCGAGTCCAAAAATAAAAGCTGAAGAATAATATTTATTAAGAATAATAAATAAATTCTACTTTAAAATTGAACCAGAATCAATTAACTGACATGTTGATTTTTTTATTTAAAAGAAAATCAAACACATCAAATTCTGATTATTGTTATAATTATTACTATCTAGTGGCCTTGAGTTTTATTTGGGCTTTCAGCTCTCTATTATAATAATAAATAATAATAATAATAATAATAAAAACATTACATGAGACTTTTTTAGCATCTTCGTGCAACAAAATCCAACCGAACTGCAGATAGTTGGAAAACGAGGTGCCAACTTGTTTCCAGGAAACTGCGAAGAAACAGAACTCGTCTTCGTCAAATGTAAAAATATACATGTAAAAACATGTTGTCTGCATCTTTCGCTTGAATTAACTTTAGCATTTATTTGTCTGCAGCTTCGCCTCTCAGGCAGCTAAATGACATAAATAAATATAAAAACACAACACTTTGGCGTATGAATAATGCATCGTTGCATGTGTGCATATCAATAATTCAAACAAACCACTATATCTACTCAATTATCTTTATTATGAATTATTCACCTGCATGGAGGAGTGCATGCTGGCAGTCTAACAGACATCCTTGGGTGCGAATACAAGTGGCAGGTTGGAGATTTTTGGGTTATTAAAAAAACAGATGCACTCCTGCCTTCTAATTGGACCTCAGGTAGACTAAACAGATGGGAGTGGGTGTCGGATTCAAACCGAAGGTGCACAGAAAGGTTCTAACTCCCCCCCCCTCCTCTCCTCTCCATGCAGGACGAAGTGGAAGCGTCAGACCGCGGTGGGACTCGAACTGTTGGCGGAAGCTGGGAACTACTCGGCCCTGCAGAGGATGTTCCCATCCCCGTACTTCTACCCACAGAGCCTGGTGTCCAACCTGGACCCGGGCGCGGCCCTCTACCTGTACAGGGGCCCCTCGGCGCCCCCGCCGGCCCTGCAGAGACCCCTGGTCCCCCGGATCCTCCTGCACGGCCTGCAGGGGGGCAGCGAGCCGCCGCCCCCGCCTCCTCTACCCCCCATGTCCGGCGTGCTTTCGCGGCCACCCCAGCAGCGGTGAGCCGGCCCCCTGCAGAATTTTTTTTTTCTTTTTTGGCAGCATTGAGACTCGTTACAATAAATAAAAAGAAAAAAAAAACAGACAGAAAAAATATGACGAACAAGAGAGAAAGAAAAGAAAAAAACGGTTCGAGGCCTTTAAATGGTGCGAAATAACCGAGATGATGGTGATGGACGCGGCTTTGAGACTGAAACCCCAGCTGAACCGAGGAAGGACTGGTTTCCCGCTTTTTTGGGGGGTGGGGACATGAGCTTTATTTATTAATTATTTATTTATTTTTCAATATGAGTCAAAGCACCTAAGTTATGTATTTATTTGAATCCAGTTTCAGTATTTCCATTGTTTCCCCAACAATTGCTGGCAACACTTTGACCTACAGTAAAAATGCCAACGAGACCCATATTGGCATTTATTATTAATTAATCATTATTATTAATTATTATTTTATATGGACAAAGGTGGACACGAACATTCTTCCATGTCATTTCAATATAATGTAGTTAGAGGATCCAAAGGAACAATTCAAATATTTTCGTTTTTTTTTTCTCCTTGTAAATTATTGATTTTTCTTTTCTCAGCATTCACGAACCTGTAAATAAGAATATTTTCCCTTTTATTCGAAAGAGACTGATTTTAAAATGAAACTTTTTGTTTGTCCGTTTGTTTGTTTTTTGGTTTCGTTTGATCTATTAGTGCGTCTTTTTTCAGACCACGGTGATCCAGTTTTATCATAATAGGCTAGATTAGCCATCAGAAACTATACAGTCAAAAATAAAAAATAAAAAACGAATAAAAAATGAATAAAAATCAAACATATGGTCTGAGAAAGGATGCCTGGACCCACATGTAAGGCACAAACAAGGAGAGCTACGGAAAGAAATAAATCTATATAAAAAAGTCTTTTTTCTTGTTCTTAGTTGAAGTTTTAGCGAAGTAAAAAAAAAGTCAAGTAATTTATATAATAAAAGCAGTTTTATCCACGCAGAGAAAGAAACGGGGGAAGCAATCACCTCAGTTTTTATTTTTTATTTTTTTCGATAAACCAACCGATTGGACTCGAGTCCACGTTCAGGTGGAACCGCCTGTTGATTTGCTATAGATGTATTTGAACAGACGTTGTGCATTTACTTATGTTATTTCATATGAAGCCGTGATAATTGTTATACTCTCCTTTTGGTGAAAAAAAAATGTATATTGCAGATATCAAACTTGTGGAGTGGTTCTCGTAATAATATTTCCTGGATCGTTTTTATTTTTATTTGATTTTATTATTTTCTATAGCTTCCCCAAACTCTCTCCCCCATTTCGTGAAGTTGATTTTTTTTTTTGGGGGAGGGTTGAAATTCACAGCAAACGTTGGACATAAAAATGGGGGGATTTGATGTAAAAGAGAATTACTTTTATAAATGTGGAAATAAAAGTCTTTCATTTAATCATGTGACTATTTGAGCTGTATATATGTGTGGAACAGAAGTGTCAGCAGAAGGAATCAACAAGTGGAGCAGTTGTTTTATTCTTAAATTACATTTTCCACTTAAAATATCTGTTTAATGCAGATTAACGCTTGTTACGATTCTGCAAAAATTATAATGCAAGAATTTCCTAGAATAATCAAACAGGTGACAAATATCCCTCATTAGGGATTTAATGGGCCAAAAAAGGACATTTCGGAGTTACCAAAATAAAATACATTTAGGGTATTCATGTAGATGTATGTTTTGACTCATTTTATTATAAAGTGATATGAACACATGTCAAAGTCAATGAGCAAAGGTTGGCTGCTGCAGCTTTAATTAATCAACTCCACTATTTTTTTTTCTGGAAGCAGCTCGGAAAATAAAAGTGAATTTGAGGAGCTCCTCGCAGGTTTCTATTAAGAGGAGCGGAAAACGTGTTTGAGTGAATTTGAGCATGTCTGTGAAACGACCTTTCCCTCCTCTGTTTGGTTTGGTGTCATTCATTTAATTTGTTTAATGTTGAGATGAGGGCGTTCAAAAGTTAATAAGGGTGTCTCCAGTTGAGCAAAGAGTGCTCCAACATCCCTTTTATTAACCTTTTCCAAAAGGAGAGCGCAGATTTGCGGATTTTCACTTATGTTCGGACAAAACGTCCATTATATTATTCGTTAATTGCAAAAAAATATTAAATTAGTAATAATAGTAATTTAATTACATTTTTGAGTTTTAGTTTATATATGTGGTTTCCCAGAGGAATAAACGTGGCTTCTGGGTATTTTGGATCGCAGGATGCTGCATGGGAAAAAAGTTTGATTGGAAATAGACACACATACGCGCGCGCGCGCAGACACACACGCACAGAGTGCAAAGATCAATTCCAGCTAATATCTTTTGAGATGGGCCAGTGGAGCCCGTCCTGCCGCGTCCGCCCCTCCACCCTCTTCCATATTTCCACTTTCCTAAATTAACAGCAGCAACTCCAGTTCGTTTTCCATAAACAATGCAGGAGATGAAATATTAATGTTATGCGCGCAATTGTTTAAGTGCCCTAAATGATCCCATTTGGAAATTGATTGTTTCCATCATTCTTTTTTTTTTCCTTGAGGGTGCTGGATGTGCGCTCCTCTGCCAAACGGCTCCAACAGCTGGTGACCGGGCTGGAGCTGACTGCAGACCGGGGATCAGCGTGGGGACAGCTGGTCAGCGGCTCCACACCCCCCCTCCCCTCCTCCATACAAATTTCACCCAACCAACCTCGTCCCCCCACCCCTCTCCAAGTGTGCGTCATGGACCCAAAGTTATCCAAGCCGTGGCGCGTTGGGGGTTAAAGGAGTTCAGGCTGACGGACAAGGCTTGGCGTGTAGGATGTTAACGATTAGACAAAAGACTTTAATAGGTTTTAATTGAAAGTCGATAATGGGTTTGATAGCCAGCTCCCCCTGCTGTCATCCACGCATGGCACCTGTTATCTGGGGCCTCCACTCAGTGGCTGACCACGCCGTGAAACATCAGACTGACGGCCTGATAACTGGCGCGTTTATGATGCGTAAAATTGCATTAAAAATACAGTGAAACGCCGGGTTCTGACGACTGCATGGAAAGTGAACAAGAAGCAAAGGAGAGGGGGGTGAAAAAAAAAAATCAGACATCTTCCAACTTGCCAAAAGATCATTATAGTCCCATCATGGGGATCCGTGACCGATTCAGATAACGACGACCCCCTTTTTTATCAGAAGGGGGTTATTCTTGCAAAGTGCACAGCTGATTAGCCTATATAAGGAAAAGCCCCGTGTGTCTTGTTGGATGACTCGGGGATTTTTTTTTCTTCTTTTCTCTTTTCTTTGCATGTGAAAGGCTGCTGGTAAATCCCCCGGCTCTTACCGTGGATTGTCCCCGGCTCAGGGTTAATGAAGTGCGGATGGAGTCTCGTTGAGTCCCCGACAGACAAAAAAAAAAAAAAGAGTAAGGGAAAAAAGGCTTAGACCCAGAGGATCAGTGACTCTGCTTAATCCCATGGACTCCTAATAATAATAATAATAATAACAACAATAATAATAATAATTCAAAAGAAAAACAAATGATGAAAATTAAGAGAGAATCAAAGCGTAACTTGCATTATGCTCTTTGGTGGAAAATCTTTTAAATTTCCTTTCATTTCTTTCAGTGGGCCAATGAGGCAAATCTGCAGCTCGCATTGAGATAGTTTCAACACACTGGCGGCGTTTTGTTTTAAAAAATCCGCGGGGGAAGATGAAAAATAGATCAATTAAAATGTTCAAGCAACGCATGGCCTATTTTGCCGTTTTAGCCCAACAATAGCCATAAACGAAGAACTAGTTGGAGCACAAGCGAAATGCTCCTTTATATGGGCTATTACATGTGCAGTTATAGTTAGAGAAGAAATTAATTTATTCCCACATGCCTATAGCCTCTATATCACACATGTATGTAGGGCATTTGGAATAACCTTTGAAGCCATAATAGCACACAGAAGCGTTCCAAAATAGAGCAAAAACACTTTATTACACACAGATCCTCATGTGTAACACTCCAAACAAAAGTGTTTGACTTTGGTTCTTAAAACAGAAGTTAACAAAAAAAATCTTCCACATACACAAAGGCCTGTTTTTCCTTCCTGTTAGAACAATAACACTTGATGATTAAATCAGAAAAAGAGAAAATGAAATGTGAATTAAAAAAAAAAGTCTTAAATTGACATGTTTAGTACTGAGAGTCTAAACAGCAGGCGGGGAAAAGTGGGACAAATTGTACTGATCCCAGTTAAGTCAAAGGCTACCATTTCCAACAAATATATCTAATTTCAGTTTTATATATATAAGCCACTCGGCTTCATTCACCCAACTGATTCCTGTGGCTCAAAAGCTTAAAGTAAGGCAGAAAAAAAGGAAGAAGGGACGATGTGGCTGCAATGAATCTGACTCAGCAATGAGCAGACATTTAGAGAGATGAAGTGCATGATGAAGTATGAGCAAGTGTAAAGACGGAGTGTGTGAAAGGAGAGCAGCAGCCTCCTGCTCCTTGCCTGGAGGAATGAAAGCCTCGCGGATAGTGGAGGGGAGATAACCCCACTAATCATTTCCCCCAGTATGATAGGATAGGGGGGAACACTACAAACTTGGGCCAGGGGTGCAGGGATTGACATCCCAATCTCAGCAAATAATGAAAGCTTCCCTCTCGGATCAGAAGGAGGGTTTTAGGGGAGGAAGACAAGAGAGGAGCAAGGACGGGGGACGGATGCGGGGAAGGAGAGGTGGGGCTGCTGCTGCTGCTGCTGCTTCACAGAAACCTCTCATTCTTTCATTTGTACTGGACTGCAGAGGAGAGAGAGAGGACGTCCCAAGTGATTGATTGAATTTCCAACAAGTAACGGCTTCAAGAAGCCTCGCAGACGCGCTCTTAAACCGCCGGAAACTTTATTCATGTCCATAAATTTACTGGTCCACGCTGAGGAAAGTTTCAAAAACAAGGAAACTGTATTAAATAACAACAACATTATCTTTTGTTTATGGCCTAAAGCTGTAAAAACCACTGATTTTACTCATCCAGCTGCAATCACTGCTAACACAAGGCTAATGCTGCATTCAAGCAATGTTTGCAGAATAGGAAGAAGATATAAGATGGTTACCCCCAACTGTCTTATACAATACACTGTAAAACAGTTCCCATAAAACTACCTGGCAGCAATTATCCAGAAAGTTACTCTAATTATTTTTTTTAGACTAGAAATACTGTATTTTTGTGTCTTTATGGTAAAATTTAACAAATTATGTGATTGCAATTGTATTTACAGTGATTAACTATATTATAATACAGTAACTGATTTTCTACAGTGATTAATTGTAAAATATACAGCAATCTCTGTAATGTTACTGTGTTTAACACAGAAAACTGCAGATTTTACAAAGTTTTACAGTGTATAAACAAGAAAATAGGCTGAATTTGCTTCTTTAACTATATTAATCTGTAGGCTAATCAGAAAGCAAGTGAAACTACATACAAATGAAAAGTAGACCAACTTCTCCTCTAAAAAGTAATATTGGCTTAATTTTACAGTCTGAGTTGTATATTATCAGCCAATGGTGTTTTATAAAGGTGGAGTAGTGTTTGAACATGGCTACCTGAGTTTCCAATATTAAATTATTATTTTAATTTCAATACCTCAAATTTTATATCAAAATTTGTGAATATTCACAAAGAAAGCTATAAATATATATATACTTAAGAAAAGGCCCAAGAGATAATGCTTGGCACTGGATTTTAAATTGTTAAAATTGTTCACATGCCTGGTGTTAATGATAACAGGCGCTTTAATAGCGACTCAAAGGATTAAAACAATATATAACACCAAACAGATTCTAGAGCCGTGTCGCTCACAGCAGGGGGTTCGGTGCATCCTCATCAGATGACAGATTATTCAATCAATACCTTGTTGTGTTACGGCAGGCCTCACCGCTCGCCTCACCGCCTCAACAGCCATGCGACATGGCCAAAAAAAGGAGAAAAAAAAAAAAAGAAAAATTCACCCCCAGGCTCTGACCCCCACCGGCCAACAAGCCCTGGAAATACCTCCGGGACCACACGACAACCTAAAGCAATGTTTAAATCTCACACTGATCTGTCCGTGACTTTCAGACAAAGACATTCAAGGAAATGGCAAAGCTGGTCATGAAATACCAACACGACTCATCTTTTTTTCTGCTTCGTTCAGAGAGAAAATGCAAAGTTATTCATCTGCGATAGACGTTATAAATTCAGCGAGAGCAAAATAAGAAAAAGGAAGGCTGAAAAATAACCCTTCTGTGTGAAGACGGGCCGTTTGATGTACAGATGTGTTTGGGCTCCACTGCTATCTTGTGATTTATATTGATGATGAACATGGGATAGATTTCATTACTGCTTCTTAATTGACACTTGTGATTTTAACCTGAAGGGTTACACAGCCCTTTATCACACATGTGATCAAGTTCAAATGAATCCTTTTATACACATCCAAGATCAACAATCATAATAAAGTTGACTCTCCAAACCCAGAAAGACTATAATATACTCAGTTTCAACACAGCATCCATTTACTATTTATAAGTTGTTCCCTGCATACAGCTTATACATGTGGAAGAGTGTCCATGATGTGGTCTTATTTGAAAGCAGGCTAAATTAGGGGGAACAGACACCCTGCTGGACCCTGGGGGTCACTGGCCGGGGCCACAGGGAGGCCTCTCACCTCATAAACATAAAGGGAGGAGAGGCCATCAATAAATGATGAGGAGTGGTATACATGTATTTTTAACGGTGCTTCTGTGTGATGTCTGCCAGCTCTCTCACACTCCGTCTCCTGGTACAGGGCAGAGAGCAGAGCAGGGCCACGCATTTTTGAATTGTGCCTCCCCTCTCTCTGTGTGTGCTGGTTGGGGTGAGGAAGAAGGAGGAGGCTGTGTTAGGGGCCAGGTGGTCTTTGCTTTCTTTTTTAAAAAAGAATAAGGTATCGATGGCTAACAGGTTCTCACCAGCGGGGTCATTGCTGTTTGTCAGTGTGCATGTGAGCACAACGAAACGGAGGATTATTTCGGGTAGAGATGGAAAACAGGATGCATAGAAACAAAAAACACACAAAAACGCAATACATCAATAGGAAATAAAGTAATTGTGGGCGAGTGTGGAGCCTGCAGGATTTCACAAAGCCACACTATAAAACTTTGCAGGTATTTACTGTGTTAAACACAGTAAAGCTACTCTAAACAATGCAGTATAGTTTATAATAAATCAGAGCAGTCAAATAAAACTGAAATCACAGTATTATATTGATACTTATTGTACAATTAATCACCTAATATTATAAATACAACTAAAATCACAGCATTTAATTGTTGATTAACAGAAGTACAGTACTTCTACTGTAAAAAATAACTTTCTGGATAATTGCTGTCAGTTAGTTACCGTAAACTTTGAGGTAACATTTTTACAGTGCATTAAAAATGCAAATATGCTGATAATGTAACCATGGTGTGAGTGTAGAGAGGTGCAGTAATACATTAATAATGTCTAAGGTTTATAATAGGAACAAACAAACAGATTCTGAGCTTCCATTTTCATCCAAACACACCATAAGCTGTTTTTTTTTTTTTTTTTACAATTTGATTGCATCAAGCAACCGAGTATCAGCACTGGATAAATGACAGGAAAGTTGCAGAAATGTCAAGGGAGCAACGCTGTGGTTTCTGGCAGGAAGGAAATGATTGATGTTGCTTGTATAGCCTACAGGGGAGCAACGCTAGCACGTGACAATCGATTCAATCAGTGGTGGCAGGCATGAATAACAACACAGCTTCAGTTTGATTTACATGTGAAAGATTCCACTGAGTTATTGTCATTATCAAAGCATCGAAATCCATGGCTGTACCGTACTAACGCGCCACCTTATACGGCGTTAGTTTACCTCGTTACCAAATTAACACAACGTCAGTTTTTATATCAGCCGAGTTAATCTCTGAAACGGAGTCAACATCTCCGTTTATGGACTAACGGCTCACTAATCAAGGAATTGTCACTGAATAATCAACACTTTAATGTCTCATTTCTAATTAATCGAGCTATCTGCAAGACCTTCTACCTGAATTATTTTCATTAGACATTATTTTAATGATGGACTAATTAACCATTTAATGAATAAAATATCAGAAATCTTATTTTTGAAAAAGGCTCATCACAATTCCTTAAACATCATCTTCAAATCGCTTGTCTGAGATATAACAATGATAGAAAACAGATAACTACAGTGAATGTTTTGGCATTTGTGCAACCCACATGCTTTTCATTTGTGTTTATTCACTAGTTAACATAATTATGCAAACAAATAAGTATCAGCAATAATAAGCTGCTCATTAATGCGTATAAGTTCTTACATGCATGCAAAGGAAGTTGAGAACACTGTTATTTTATGTTTGTGTTATGTGTGTGCGTGTTTGAGCTCCTTCGCTCGCAAAGTATTTATATGTGCTCTTGCGGGGTGTCAGGTGTATTCCATCTAGGAGCCAGAGATGCTGAAGAATCAGTCAAGAGTGGACTGTTTGGGGACTTAAAGGGGGGAGGGGGAGGGGGCAAAAAGCCCCTAATTGGACAAGTGAGACTGGTGTGTCGGTGAGGCCGACTGTGGGGAAGACAATCTACCTCAGTGACCACTCCTTGACATGCCATTTGCCTCTGAGGATGCCCAGGGCTGGACGAGCAGCTGCCCGACAGAGCCATAACTCCAGGCCAAGGCGAGGACCTCAGGCTAACAAGCCGATAAGGAAAGACTCAGGGAGTGTCAGAGGGAACGACGGCACAGAGCAGTAAAAGCAAAAAAAAAAAAGTAGGAATAGAGGCGAGAAGTCAAGAGGAAACAAAGATGTGCCGAGACACTTTTCTGCTCGCGGAAACTTTATTCTCTCACGCGCGTGGAAGCCGAGATCTCACGCTGCCGAGAGGATGGCTTTAATCGCAAAAGAAGCGGTGTGGTTTCCCTGCCTTGCTGCGGATCCTAATGCTCATTTCCTCATCAGACAAACTGACACCGATATATTTACATGGAGCAGGAGCGGCGGAGGAATTTGGAGGCATGTTGCCTGGGAGATCAGAGGCCTGGTTTATGGAATGGAGGCAGCAACAAACAAACAGCAGCAAAGGCCCCTGGCTCTGCATGCACACACACACACACACACACACACGGATAAACACAGACACCCACACCTATAGAGCGCAGGAAAAAACACACTCTCCCAGGTTTGAAGTTTGTCTGGAGTGGCAAACCAAATAAAGTGTGTGAAGCGTGATGCCAGGTAGGAGAGAAAAGCAGCTTCAAACGGTTATCAATACAATTGGCTGTGCCAGGCGCAGCAGTTTAACCTCTTTAGCGCGCCAGGTGTCTGCTAACTGGATGTGACGCTTTCTCCGGAAGGCGCCTTCTGTGGTGTCGTCTTCACAAACACTCACAGGGGCCTGATGGGTACTGAAGAGTCCCAGTTTAACTGTGCGGCGCCGGCGTCCCTTTGACAGTCCCCAAACCCAACCCGCAATAACACCCCGAGAAAACACAACAAATTCTCCCACTTGCCAGAGAGTAAAAAAAAAAAAAAAAGAGCAAAAAAACAAAAACAACACACAGGTTGTGATGTGCAGCGGAAATTTGCAAAACAGTAAATAGTGATTCAAGTGCTGTGCACAACAGATGTCTCAAGTTAGCCTGTTTATGGGAATCAACTTTTCCTGACTGCTCTCATAACACTTTCTCCTCAGAATATCAACATCCTCTTACACACAGTAAAGGACATGAGCCATACACAATAATTCTAACATATTTGTAAACATTGACACAAGTACAAAGATAAACAGGCTCCCTATAAAAATCCACCACATCAAACATGTTTCCACGCAGCACAGCATGATTCATAATCCAAAACTCCACATCGCTCACAGTTTTTTTTTTTTTTGATTTATTATGCAATTACATCCAGCGTAATTACCCATAAACGCATGGTTTTAGCAGATTTAAAAGCCCCACTAGTCAAATATCAGCTAAGCTAATCTAATGGCATTAATGTATGTCCTATATATCCGCAAGGTGTGAAAGAGGAGGAAGCAGGAATGAAGTAAAATTCATAAAAGGAAGAAGCCTTCCACTTTTGCCAAGATGAAGAGGTGGGAGGAAAAGGGCAGGGGCGCAGCCTGCCAAAGATGTGGCGGAGGCATTAGGGATTGCAGCTGGCGTGCAGTCAGGCTGGCTGGGCGCGGCAGCAGCAGCCCCGGCACCCCTTGATCCTGCGCAGAGGCAGGTCTCAGCAGACCCGCGGGTGCCAAGACGCTGCCATCCAAACCTGGAACCATCAGCCTCCACATGGACACATGAAAACAGAAAGAAAAAAAGAAAAAAAAGATGCACAGGGAGCACATGCGTCTGCAGTACAGTATGTATATGCATGCAGCCACACAAACACACACACAAACACACACACACACAAACACACACACACACACAAACACACACACACACACACAAACACACACATGCCTCTGTCAGGCTGTACACAGATGTTCCCAATCCCGTGGTAACTGTGACAATGTCAACACATCCCGCTGCCATAACTCACATCCTAAGTCATAATGAACTAGAGGCACTGAGGCTCCATTTCTTCTTCTGGGATTCTCTGACAATTTGTAGCCTTGCTACTGGCTCCAGGTTGCATCCTGACCTCCAGGAGGAGAAAGAGGAGAGGAGGAGGCGGCTGTGTGTGTGTGTGTGTGTGTGTATGTGGCAAACCGATCAGGGATGGAGAGACGTGTCACTCGGTACCCGCCGCTCTGTTTTTTTTTGTTTTTTTTTTAAACGCCATGTCGGCGTGCGGCCCTGCAGAGATGCTGTCCTCTTCAATTAGGCCCGGGAGAGGATTAGTAGCGAGGGTGGAGGTAAAGGAGCGGGGAGGTAGAGTAATTGGCGTAGCTAACGGGAGTATTAAAGAAAGGGGAGGTTGAGTCATAAGATGCAGCGGAAGGAAAGGTGAGGAGTCGGCGGCGGCGGGGGGTGGGGAAGATAGACCGGCTGATATGAGGACCCAGGCGAGGAGGCAGAGACACAAACAATGCGAAGGAGTAACTAATAGCTCAGCTGCATCATTTAGAAAAGTGACACACAGTCGTCACTGTAGAGGGACAGAGGGGCTGCTGAGGAGAGACAGTCTCTCTTTGATGCTCATCTTCCAAAATAAGAGTTTAATATTTTACAAAGAAGGGACTTTGTAAAGAAAAACGCATACAACTTGACTGAACCACTTTCCTTGTGGAAAAGTAAAATTTACCCAACAAAAAAAGTATCATCAAACTGATCTCAAATAAAATTCCCCTCAAAAACTTTGATGTTGCATTCAGATTTGTTTCATGTTGTGACTATATACAATCAATTCTGGATTTCTTTTCTTTTTTTAAATAAGATACAACATATTTTATAATGAAAGCCACTCATAAAGGCTATATCCTGTTTATAGAAGCACAGCCTGAAAAAGGAAAAGCACCTTTATCTCAGATTTGGAGCTTTACTGTTTTTTTGAAAAGCTGTGGCAACTCAAAAAAAAAAAAACTACACAAGAAAACAGTGTGTTGCTTTCCTGCTGCTCATCTCCATTACAGCAAAGCCTCGACCGCGATTACCAACGAGGGAGCGCTGTGAGCCCTCGACACTGAGAAAAACTGGTCCGACGGCTCTAAACGAGATGAAGAGGATGACGGCGCGAGAGAAAAGCCGCCAAGAACCATCGTACAGCTTCCTGCCTCTACGTACACACCGTTAAATCAACTGCTGCTTTTTATTTTTGGATGCTTTTATCACTGTGGATGGCTCACCTGTGCTCCCCTCTAAGCTATTAATTTTAAGCCACAAAGTTTACTGCCAGCGCCTCATCGCTTCATACATTTCCACCTCCGCTAAAAGAGGGGAGGGTAGAGGAGTGGAGGGAAAAAGAGAAAAAAGGCAAAGAGTAACTTATTGTTTTTATATGAGATCTATTCCCCTGGTGTTCTGGTCAATAATGACTTGATATATCAGTGACTGCCTTGCTATTTGCACTGTTTTCGGCGTGTTTTCTCTGCCTGTGATTGAGCGGAGCTATTTTCATGCGTGGAGAGAGGTGGTTGAGGACCAGGGAGGCTAACGTCTGTTTGATCAAAGTTTATGTGAAATTTCCCGGGGCCGCCGGGGGACCCGCTGTTTATGAACTGTAATAAAAAGAGTCATTTTGACGGCGTGACCCCGGTGCACAGGCAGGAGGAGGGGGGGTGAGGGGGGGGAGGATTTGGTTATGTCTCTGTTTGCAAGGAGGTGGAGCTCAGAACGAGAGGGGAAGAAGAAGGGGAAAGCAAAGGGTGAGGAAGAGAGAAGGATAGAAGAGGAGGTGAGGTGCTGAAAAAGACTACGTATGCACCTGTAGAGGATGGGAGTTGGAGAAAAAGTGATGGGAAAAAAAAAAGGATGGGAGTGAAGGAGGGGATTATAGCCCCGTGTTGTCTTAGCAGACAGCCGACCGCTCTTAATGAAACACTTTGGTTTAATTTCTGATTCATCTCGCACAGCGTGATCAGCTTTGTCCCCAACAATCCTCCTCTCATCTGAATTTAATGCATCGTAAATGAGAAATTAGAATTCACACTCTCGCAGACGAGTCTCAAACATCGAGGACAAAGAAAATGAATATATGTTTCCCGCTGTTATGGTGTTATGAGAAAACGGCAGTCGATAAATAGTTATAAATAGTGGCAACCTTTGAGAAAATCAAATAATGTTGACCTTTCTCTAAGTCGATAGTGTAATCCTCTGTGCTTCTGGCTGCCTACGGAGACACTTGAACAGTATCACACTTTTAATTAAGAGATGATTGGTCTCCAGGTTGAAGATCTTACAGCTGGACTTGGACAGATGCTCTCCAAAAGCATACTAAATGATAGGTTAACGTCACATTAGGTATTCCTCGTGCTGGATAAAATCAAACCTTAATCTGTTCTTTTTTTACCCCCCTTTTCCTGCTGCTATATGAAAAAAACACAGAGCAAAAGCTTCTGCAAAGGTCTTTTTTCCTGTCTGGAAAAACACAAATTATAAATGAAAATACCCCCTCCCACTCTTCGGCTGATGTTCAACAGTAGATGAATTGAAACTATTTAGCAGTCGATGTAATGAAACACTAAAAAGACGACAGCTTACAGCGTCACTCTGCGCCGCTTTTCTAAATAAACCTCCGGGTCAGCGAAACTGCGGGAGAAATCACTCGCGATCCGGGGGAAGCTTTGCTGTGAGAACACTCCTGTCTGGTTCCTGTCTGAGATTTATCAGAGGTTTCACAAAATCAATGCAGCTCGCTGTAAGAAAGATCACAGCAAACACTAGAGACCCATCAGCAGTAATAGCCATCTCGACAAGAACAGGAGAAAATATATCTGTCAGAAGTGGCGGATCGCAGCTAAAGAGAAGAAAAACACAGGAGACAATGAAGTCGAGACGTACGACGCATCAGTTTGTGACACTTCTCAATATATTAAGGCTCTTGTAAAAGAATAAACTCCTGGGGCCACATGTATAAACGATGCACACACTCAAAACAGATGCCATTCCCTGCACATAAAGCTATTTAGGTGTGAAGTGATGAGGTGATGATGAAACATAAGGTGAGGGTGATACCGGCTGCACTGATTACACAGCCGTTTAAAAACAGAATGTTGATTAATCATGTGTAATTTGTTTCATCATTCTATTCATTCACACAGGCAGATATTTTATCCTTAGTTGTAACACACCTCGTAAAGAGGGGTTAGAGGAGAGCTACAAAAGAATCATTGATTACATTTCTGACATGGTTTACAGTCCTTGTGATGAATTAATGATGTTGACGCTGCAAAAGCTGCAAAGATATGTAATGACTCTTCTGGCCCAACATAATACTTGAAACCGCACTTCCTCTTTCCTGTTTGTTACATTGACAGGTGCACAGAATGGTGGAGCGACTGACATGAAAACAGCTGGTTAAAGGGAGGGTCTTCATCCATTTATGGATAATTGTGGGAGTGGAAATGAGATTCATGTTCCTCAATGACAGATTTATAAAACAGAAGCATGTGTGCACAGCTTAATAAGTCTGATGACAAGAATGCTTCTGCATATTTCTGGCTTTTACGTGCACACATTTTTGTGCACGTGGTTCCTGGATTCCAGACACAACCCAACGTTGAGTTTGTGCATCTATATGTTGCACATGCATGATTAAAATTTGTGTATATGTCCTGGACTTCCTGCTAGCCAAAACACAAACACACACATCCATCACACAGCACACCTACGGGTCTGTGGCTACATGCCACACACACACACGCACGCACATAAACACACACGCATGCATGCGCACACACACATACACACACAGGCAGAGGATTATTGAGGTAGTATCAAAAAGGAATAATAAAGCAGGTTCTTAAGATTTTAATAAGAATAAAATGAAACAGTAACCACCGAGGGGCCAGCAGGGTTAATCCCTTCTATATTACTGAAAATAAAAAAAGGATAAAAACAGACAGGAGGGCAGAGCTGGAGCCAGAGGAGAGGGAGAGACGGGGAGAGAGAGAGAGGGAGAGAGAAGAAGAGAAGAAGCAGAAGAGGGAAAAGGGGGCTGTAGAGATGAAATAGTGGTCGGTTGGTATCAAAAGTAGAGCCAGTTTAAAAGGGACTGAAATTAACAACAAGGTTTAAAATGGCACAACTGGCTTATATTGTCCTCCATTTCCTTCTATTTTATTCTCTGACACATGCGAGCACACACAAACACACAAAGATGACACTGTTTGACTGTGTTTAGACTTGATGAAAGCTCAGTTCATTCCCCATGCGTTGAAATACCCGTGTTGGTTCAGCAGCATATTTCCAATGTCAAAGCACGTGCGCCGGCAGCAGATGGCATGAAACAGTTGGCAGGAGTGAGCGAGCGTGAATATCTGTTTACTAATAACCCTTTAATTACTTCAGATGGGCAATGGGATCAAACATCCAGACCCACACAGGAATTAGCCTTAAATGAGACTGGACTGAGAATCTAGGCTAACCCCTTATGTTGCCATAAAGACCTTTGCTGTGAGAACTGGCGCTTAGAAAAACCTTTATAGTCAAGAGAGCAGAGACAGTTTGAATATTCTCTTTTCCACTTAGAGGGCTTTATTTATAATCAAACAACATAGCAGATGCTTTAATATAAATTCAAGTGGGGGAATGAGGAGAGACGTTCACATAAGGCTGCAACTAATGATTACTTTCATTATCAATAGATCTGTCTGTTGCTATTTTGTTAATGAGCTGATTAATAATTGAACCTATAAAACGCCACAAAATAGTAATAATAATGCTCATTTTCAACTTCCCATTGCAGAGGATGTTATCTTTTAATCTTTTTCTTTGTATTTTTGCCCAACTAACATATTTTTATACAAGATATTTAATTTATAAAAACAGAGAAAAGCAAAAAATCCTTATCAGGATATTTAATTTCTTTCTGCAAGTATCGATTATACAGATAGTGATTATTCGGTTATTTGTTATTTTCCATAAACAATGGTTACTTGCATATAGTTACTTGGTCTTATCTAGATATTGTACAGAACATATAACAGTTGAAAAATTATCTTAATCTATGCTCTCTAGTGGACAAACTAGGTAATGGTGTCATTGTTTCTAACTGCATTTTTTTTGCAAATTGTCATTTTTTTGTACTTAAGTTCTCCAAAATCTCCCTTTTTCCACTATTTTCTACACATCTCATTGGGGTTGAGGCAAATTTAGCCAATTATATAATTAAACGTGTGTGTAGCTTCCCCCCACCCTGAGTTTGCACTTCCTGAAACAAGGAGGCACTTTTAATATTTTGTACACTTAATGCATATGCCACTGCTCATATCCTGTGTAGTCGAGGAGAGTGTTATGACGGAGCTTCCCAGGGAGAAAATCCCTGCTGTGTGTAAATGTCATGAAAAATTCCTTCATCTGCCGGAATAACGTTAACCTTCTCCATTTGTTCCACTGAACCCACCTCTCGGGCAAATGTGTTACAAAGACGTGCGTCGTCTCCTCAAGCCTTCCCCTCCTCAGCCTGCACCTTTATGCCTTTCATTATGTGAACGCCGAGTGCTTGCCACTCGCCTGCTGCCCTTTTCTGGTGTGGGTGTGTTGAGAAAGCATACATTTTAATGACAGGACCTTTACTTTTGAATAACAGCGAGGAGGGAAGAAAATAAATTGCTGTTCAAAAGGAGATAATACTCCTGGCATTGTGGGATTGCTGGGGATTGGGCAGCTGTGTGGCGACGACCCCTACGCCGAGACCAACCTGTATAAATTAAGATATAAATAGCCTCATCTAGAGTAGTATTACCAGGGGTGTGCTTGAGTGCTTGAGCACATGCTTAATATATGCATGTAGGTGTGTGTGTGTGCACCCTCATGAGGGAAGCGGAAAGAAAAAGAGCATTTCCATAGTACAATCTGGTAGCATGGCGTGCATGTGTGTGTGTGTGTGCATGAGTAAGGGGGGGACGGGGACGTGTGCAACACACACATACTTGTGACAGAGTGCTGGGGAAACCTAAATCCCGCTCAAGTGTAAGGCAAACAGTGGTGGCAGTGTGTGGTTATTGTATTTTCTTTGCTTGGATCCCAGTAAAGACCCCCAGGCCTGCGCTGCCTGTCACCACAGCCATCCTGCCGTCAGCGGCCAGCTTCACGCTGCAGCCAGAGCCCTGGCGCAGGCCCCACAAGGAAATTAAAAGGGGATTAAGGCTGGCTGACACTTTGTGGCCGATTACTCATTTATTTTTTGTGTGCGAGTAGCGTGGTGTGGTGCTGGTGGCGGTGCCGGTGGTGGGGTGGCAACTTGTCTTGGCTGGGAGAAGCAGGGTGGGGCCTGAAGGTGGGACACTAAGGTAGCAAGCTGAAAGTGTAAGTGATAATGATAATATATTTCAGAATCACATGGGGACTGTAACTGATGTTTCAACTGCATATAATATATGTATATTTGTTAATTGAAAGATGTAATACCACAAGTTGTGCTTTAAAATCCACTTATATATTCCAATAACAGTATAGAATACTCAAATTTCACAAATAATGACATTGAGATAAATGATACTATTGACTATTAGCTTGCCATGTCAGCTATAATTCTGAAACCCTCAGACCATGAAAAAATGAATAAAATTCTGTTATTTGATTTTGGATATACCAGCATCTCACATGACTATTTGTCTATTTTATTATCACGTGTTAAATGAACAATAATCTAATCTACAAGTAACTAGGAACACAAAGTATCCAAAATGGAAATGCTAAATTACTTTAATTACTTCAAACTTGCACTCAAACAGGACTTGAATAAGAGTAATTTCTACAACAGGTCATTTGAAATCTTCTCCTCGTAAAATTTGGATTTGCCCTTCATTTGACCTCTCTTGATCATGAAGCTGGCATTACGCACGCTTAGCAGCGAGTCCCCTTTGATTCTGATGCGCATCAGACAGCTCAGGTTTGCTGCCTCTTTGTGTTAGAGCTCAATATCATCGCTGCAGGGAAAACAAACTGTACAGATGCCAGTGTTTGGTCTGCTAATTAGCGGTTTGTATTAGTAATTAATAGGCATTACCAGTCAACCAGGCTCCTGCTCGTCAGCCTCCAACAGCCTGTGAAGGGGATCCAGGCAGCGTGCTTCCCCTGCAGCGTTGCGCCTCTGTGGCCCAAGGAGAAATTTCAGCATCCTAGTCTGAAGTCAGAACAAGGGAGAGATTATGTGTCCTAGCTGACTGCAATCAGTGTTCTGCAAAAGGAGAAAGCGACAAAAAGCACAAAAAGCCTGGAAACTAGGGCTAGATACCCAACCTCATTACTTTTTGAGGATTGAATTGTGTCTGTGCTGCTAAGTATAGAAAGTTATAAAAGTTATAAAAGCTGGCATTAAATTCTCAGTCTGGTTTACTTGTTTTTTGATGAGAAAGTTCCTGATTATCAATAATTAAACCTATAGTTATTGTACAAAAACATTGTTTATAGTGCTTCTAGTCTATAACATTATGTTATAGATACTGAAACCTGTGTAGTATATTGTACTGGTGCCAGCATCACAAAATGTCAAATCCTGACTGAAGCACACCGTTAAATACAAACACACAGTTCATTTATTTCCGCCTGTGATTCCTCTATTAAGAAAAACATTTCCATAAAAAAGTGCAAAACAACCCGACAAGCTTTAATATGTGTAGCGTAATGTGTCCACCACTGATTCGGGTGGTAGGTGAGCAGAGTTGTGGTTGGGCGCGAGGTGAGGCGAGGTGTGGCGGGGTGGCGGAGTTATCAATTATCCAGAGCACAGTGGCACTCTGGCTTCCTCCAGATCTGGTGTTAAATTAAGTTGTCAGCGCTGTCTCTCTGATTTCCCCCATCACACGAGCAGACGGTGATAGCGCGTGACGGCCGCTCGCTGGAGCTCCTCGCCGGCTGCCGCCCCGCATCTTTCCTGCAATTCATCAGCTTCTAAAAAGCACACTGGCCCAGGCTCAGTCCACGCCAGCGCACGCCGCGTTGCAACGGAGCCAGCCAGCCCGCCAAGCTCCGTGGCAGAGGAAAAAAGGATCGGATCACCTTCCAAAAACCCGCCGTAGAGGACGGGGTGCGGTGGACTTTTGCCCCCAATGTCTGGGGCAGGAGTGGACTAGGTATATACGTGTTTTTGTGGGTGTGTTTGTTATGTTTGTGCAAAAAAGAAATGTGTTATGTGCAAAAAAAAAAAAAAAAAGCGTGGTGAAGAGGGGAAAGGTGTTGAGAACAGTGGAAGGGCATCGTCTTGGGAAGCGCATAGAGCACAATAAAAGCCTCTGGCCCTGCTGTCCTGTCGGGGCAGGGCCTCAGGTGAGGGCAGAGAATATATGGGACACAAGGCAGGGAGGCTTGGCACATGGGCACTAGCCACCAGCTCCCTCCCAGCACACTACTGAGTTGAAGGGCACCGTAACATTCAGTCACAAACAGGAGAGCGAGAGGCAGGGAGAGAGAAGATGGCAAAAAAAAAAAAGGACAACCAGGTGACAGAAATAATGGATAACTGTAAAGCAGCGGGGCGCTAAGCTCTCAGTGCTTAAGTATTTATTTGTGATGAATAGTAATGACGGCACACTTACAAAGCACTTGTTTAATATGGAGAGGGCTCGAGAGGAGCGGGGATCGTCACGGCGCTCTCCGCTAACAGGGCCGGCCAGAGGGAGACGCCAGACCCTGGCCAGCCCTCCACCTTCCCCTCTGCATTTGAAAAACACTTGCCGTCCCTTTACACTGTCCAATGCTTGGTTGCTGAATAAAACATTAAACACCATTCTGAGATATTAACCTACTTATTGAAAAAAAAATAAATAAAAAAAAGTCGGTGATTTATGTCGATTTGGTTGGCTTTCAATGCTGCCCAGCTGTCACCACCGAGCCTGTAACCTAAATTATCCGGCGATGCTCTTTCACTCCGGTTAAGGGAATAAACATTCCTTTAACACTTCAAAAGGCCTGACTGTGCTAACTCGGAGTTGTTGTTTTATTTTTTTCCCTCCCCCCCACACTTCTTAAGTTCAGTAATTATTCAATATGGGTGATAATGAGCGCCTGGTTGACCTTGAGTATAAAGAATATTTCCTTTTATGTTTATGCTTCATGTTTTCCAGGCTAATTTAAGAAAACAGTGCTTAATCTTTCACCAAAAGCAGCAAAATACCGGGCCCTCGCATCCTCGGCGCCGCGGTGGGAGGACCCCCTCCGGTTAATAAGCAGCATCTAGGCCCCGGTGTATAACTGGCAACGGGTTTGGCGGCCATGGATCAAACAGTCATAACCTCCTGTTCCAAAGATAAGCTGCAATCAGATCTGTGGGGGATCTTTAACCAGGGAGGAGAGTTTGTTTGTGTGAAAATGAGGCAGAACAGACGGGGGAAGGAAGCATGAAACAGAATACGAGTGTGGGAGGAGTGCGTGTATATGGGAGTGTATGAGTGTGTGTGTGGGTGTGTGTGTGGTTCACAGGGAAGATGGCAGCCCGCTCATCTGTGACGTGCCTGAACGGAACCCAGAGGGGGGCCCGGACTGAGCCCCTGCGCTTAATTGGGCACTCAAATGTTACCAGGTCCCTTTCCCAAACGACTTGGAGGTGACACATGGCCAAGAGTGGGAGTGGAGAGGAGCTTGTGGAGAGAGGAAATGGAGCAGAGGGTTTAGCACCTCCTGCGGCCAAGTTTTTTTTTTTTTCTCTCCCTCCGGGTTTTTTCGGTCGGGACGGAGGACGGCGCGCGTGATAGTGCATTTGGCCTCTCGCTGCGCCAAAGGATGACAGAGCAAAAGTAACCCCTCGCCGCTGGGGGCACGGAGGGGAAACGAGGCCGGTTTCACTTTCAGCTTTTCGCGTTTGTCGCAGAGTGAACACGTCGATCTGTTGCAGAGGCTCGGACCGCTTTAGAAAACCCATGGCTGCCTTTAAAGAATAAACTGCTGCCTTGTGTAAAATAGAATTTAACACCCGCACTCAATTATTTGATCGCACGGTAAAAGCAGGAAATAAACAGCGTTTCATTATTTATAAAGACAAGGACTTCAAACGCGCACTAGAGAGGGATGGGAGCAAAATCATAATTTTTTTCCAGTTCATCAAAGTCTCCACCGGCTAATCCCTTTCTTATATAAATAGCTCTTTTGGTGGAGAGGGTAGCTGCCGCATAGAGCTCTAACCCTTCTGTCCCTGAAGCTACAGCCAGGATAAGCTGTGTGTTGGATTGGCACATCGGGCTGCCTGGGGCCTGCTGCTGTGCTGGCCGCCAGTACAGATGGAGGGCAGGGCTGGGCAATGCCAGCTTGTCAGTCGGATTAAAACGACTCATTTATTCACTGAAGTATCGTGCAAAGCGACCAGGCCAAAGCGGGGTGAGGCGAAAGGGGGAGAGGAGGGTCGAGCAGCGGCGGGTCGGGGGCAGCTTGGATGTGAGAACGGGTGCTCCGCTCCCTGGCCCTCGTCCCTCCCCTCCCTCTTCATCCCGCTCTCCTGCCTGTTTTTTTTTTTTTTTTTTGCCGGTTACTTATCTTTCCAGGGCTGCCAGAAGCCATTACCGCAGTGTACGGAAGGCGGCCGGCAGGGTGGCATCTCCTAGTGCCCGGGTGACAGATTGTCGCTCGGCATTGGCGGGCGGAGGAGGTGAGGGGTGGAAAAGTGGTCAGGAAGTGGGCACCGAGGGCTGGAGAAAGAGGCGGGAGGAGGAGGAGGAGGGCAGAGAGTCAGGGAGAGGATGACAAGACCCGGCTGCGTGACCTTTGGTATCGGGCGAGTTACTTAAAGGGGCACGGGCCTTGCTTTTAAGAGCATGCTTGGCAGTGGGGGCCGCCGTGGTGGTTGCGGGCCGAACATGGATGCCAGGTCAGGATGAGGCGGCCCCGACGCTGACTTCTCTGGTCCTGCCTGGGACACCGCTGGCCCTGCAAAAACCTCAGCGAGGATAAGTAGAGGACGACTGCAGATTTGTCCAAGATAGTTCGCCGTGGACAGACTCACCTCTGCAACTTCAGAGCCGCCGTGTCCTCAAAGTCATTTGGAAAAGATGAGACTTTGAACCAAAAAATTAAAGCTTTAATCTAGAGCAGGCTGTACAAGTCCCTAATCTAGTTTTAAATGTACAAACAATTAAGACAAACGCGTTCAAATTAAAACAATGACATTTTAACAGAACAGCTCAGGGCCTCATGTCTTCTACTGTAGCTTAAAAATGGCACACACACAGGTCACTGACAGGCCAGAGCTGTGTGTGTGTGCGTGCATGTGTGTGTGTCAAGGGGGGTGAGGCTTGGAAGGGTTTTATCGGGTCTAATTACTCCCGATAGCTGTAATTTACAGGTTGACAGCAGGGAGAAATCGGCAAGATTCACACTTCTGCGGGTCAGCATCTGTCGCCATTACTGCGCGGCGCACGCTGCCGGCCAGTCGGCGAGCAGGAGGAAACAGTAAACAACAAACGGCGTGTGACAGATTAGCAGCGCGGGCTAAAGGACCTTCCACTGACACATCATTTCTCTCGCTCCGCGAGTTTGTTTCGCGGCAGCTGTCACCAATAAAATGGAAAAGCGGGAGATGGGGAGGGGAGGTGGCAGCTTTTGTTCCAGATCCAGAGAGGTGGGTGGTGGAAGGAGAAGGAGGATGAAGACAGGGTGGAGGAGGAGGAGAAAAGAGAGGTGAAAGAAAATGGAGATGGGAGGGAGGGTTAGCGAGAGTGACCTGTTTTAAAAGTCTGGCCTCACTTTTTAATTGAGTATTAGCAGGAAAACCAGGGCAGGGCAACGTCAAACTGTAGTTTTCTGCTGCCGGTAATAATTACCCTCTCAATTTCTCCCTTTTTTTAGGTCTGCTGTACAAATTGCCAGTGTCACCCTGAAGTGGTAATTTTAGTTCCATTTGCATCAGCATGTGTGGTGCAGTCAGCAAAGAGGCGCAGAGTTCTTCTGGAGGGTAAGAGTTATCCCAGTACATACACTATGTGAACACATTTGTTGACACTTCCCTCTCTCCTCCCATCCCATGTGGCTCCTCTTCCCCTGGTCTCACGCAGCTCAGAGAGGAGCCAGGTCAGTCCGGTGCCAGAGAGGGCTGGTGGGCTACACTCGCTCCCGTCCACCTCATTGCACACGGCGATCTGGCCAGCTCCCGTACACGGGGCTAACACCATGTACGTCCTGGCAAACCGATTTTTCCTTGACCTCCAACTAGAGGACATTCTCCAAGTTGTAGCCTCGTTAACTGTTTTTTTTTTTTTTTGTCAAAAGACTCCACAGAAACAGAAGGGATGCCTTCTCAGAGTCATTAATGCAAATGAAGAAAGAAATCTGAAAAATGGTGAACTTTGTTCAGATAACGGTGAGGATTGTGTTCTGCAGGACTTATACAGGAACAATATTCCTATGGATTAGCAACTTCTATGCAGCATATCATTCATGGAATTACAATTTCAAATATAATAATAATCACAAATTTATCATTTGTGTAAAAATATTTATGCTCATGCCTTATGACATACAGGAGTCTAGAGAGTAGGTACCTCTGACACAATAAATTTATAGTTCAGCATCAGATTTGCGATACTGCAACACTAATTTATATCTTGATATTTCAGGAATGTGCAAAACTCTGGGTTAAGTTCAATGTCAAGGTTTTTAGATTTCTCCCTTTCTGCAAAATCTGTCCATTGCAGCTACAGTATGTTTAAGGTTAAATATAAAATATGGTTAGACTTATGCAAATAAACCACAGTCAAGATTAATGAAGGACACAAACTTTCTTCCTGTTAGTGCATTTAAAATAAAGAGAACAACAGAAGAAGAAATTACCATTCAATACTTGTCTCCCACTACATGCTTTTGGTATACAAGTCTTTGCAAGTTGTGAATTAAATTAAAACAGTTTCCTGGAATTCAGGAAATAATTAAAGGTGATTGTGTTTAGAAAGAGTTGACAATTATAAAAAGATTGCCAATCTTGTAGTTCATGAAATAATAATAATAAAAAACAGTAGAATGGTCCTTTAAGGGCAGATGGAAGCCTCTGGTGCAGGTGTGTTTCTATACGCATCAGCCAGCACATCTATAACACTGGGCGGGTGTGGGGGGGTGATCGTGTAGGTCTGGCCCTGTCCTGTTTAATATCTAACGGCAGACTGCCTGGTGGCTCCACATGCCAAACTCCAGAGCCCACGGTTCTTCTCACAAGTGCCATATGGGCGGCGCAGCCCCATTCCATTAGCGGGGCCCGGAGCAGAGGCGAGAGCACGCCCGGACCCCAGCCCTCCTGGCCTTCCCCTGACACTGCCACAGGGCATGTCCTGCCCACCGCCAGCTGCCCACGCTGGGTCAGAGGACACAACAGCCGCTGCCTACCTGAGCCTGGCAGCAACCAGCCAGCGCACTGAGGCACAATCCAGCAATTTGGAGGGAAAGATTTTCCAAAGAATCTGTTACCAAGACAAAACCAAACAAACTGAGTGCACTTTGTAAGTCATCTCACACTTTCAGCTTGCAACAGCTGGGATTTGACACACACATACTCACCCTGAAGCAAACATAAGCAGTCCCTGCTTCACAGACCAACCTGTATCCACACACTGTGGTCATTATATTCTGCTTCTATTCTCAGCAAAAAAAAAGCTCATGTCCCTGGTTATCTTTCAGATATCAGTCCTTAAATTGTTGCTTTTCTGTTTAAAAAAAGAAAAAGAAAACAAACCAATTTAGGGAAAGAAGCATTGCTAAAATGTCCAAAGTAGTAGTTAACTTTGGACCATGTGCGTATAGTGTTTGCTGCACAGCTTCTCCACAAAATGATGTTGGTGATACAAATATGGTTGCACAATAGAACTGAGCTTGTGGCATATTTACAGCTTTGCAGAATCTCTCCTCAAACAGACAAGTTTTGCCCGTGTCGTTTTGACTCAATCCGATGAGTCCTGCACATCCAAATAATATCAGTTACTTTCAACAAGTATATAAATGTCCAACTTGTCCCAAAACTACAAAACACTGTATTTTCTTAAATACTCACTAAATAGCAACACATATTTCAGTCTTGTATTAGATTTTTACTTGACTCCAAGTAGTAATCACGATTATTTGGGTCAATATTGAAATCATGATTATTCAAACGATTAATTTTTAGTTACACAATGCATTTATTCAACACTAGTGACTGTGCTTTTGTTTGAGATCTTGCACATAATGATTGATATATACATAGCAGACTCGCTCTCTTTCAGAAATTGTGTAATGAAAAATGTCAAATATCTTTAAATTCATTTGATTTTTGCAGAATGTTTGATACGCAAATAGAATTGTGATTGAAATTCAATTAATTGCACAGCTCCACTCCAAAACCAACGGACTACAATCTTTGCAAAGTAAACCGTGAAAACTTTGAAAATGCAACCTGACCCCAGTCTGCCTTTTACATATTACTACCAGACCCTAGTCTTTCACCTCATGTATTTGTGAATTAGGTTAAAGCGTTGGGTGCACAGGCACGTAATGAGTGTGAGGGCACCGTCCCTAAAGATGTGCAGAGGAAAGCAGGCGGAGGGGCAGGAGGAGGCAGACACATCCAGCACATCACATGGGAATGTCAGCGTGTGCCTCGGCAGCCTGTACCTGCCACAGGACCGGAGGCCTTTTTTAATTAATCATCACACAGGATGAATAATTCAGCCATTATCGCTAGGAATAAATAGAAAGGCTGTTTTTCCTCCTGAGTTCCACCCAATCAGTTTCCATGTTTCCCTTAATAACCTACAGATTGGGGCCTGGCCCCAGGTAAACACACCTTCTAACTAATAGGTAGTGGCAGGTTTTTGTAAACTAAACAGATAGTCCCTTGAATCAGCAGTTCTAGAAAGTTTCTTCCTGTAGTAGTGCCCTGCAGATAAACGATGATCAGGCAAGTACCACAGATTCATATGGGAATGGGATTGTCCCCCCCCCACCCCCCATTTGATATTTTTAATAGGGGAATAGCTACTCCATAGTTTAATTTAAAATGAGTTCAGGCTATATGAACACCTCACATTTTAACCAAGTATCGCAGTTCTATGGAAATCATTGTCAGTAAGTCCGGTTGATAAACACAGGTTTTTTATACCAATTAAGGCTCTGTTCCTTTATGCAGAGATTTGCATAATAGCAAGAACAAAACCTTGATTCGTACGGTTGGTAACAACTGTATTTACCTACTTTCCACGTCAATATGGCTGCAAATGTCCCACAAAAAGAACTGCATTAGAATCCAGTTGTAGCATCATTGGAAGCATGGCTATTTTATCTAAATTAGGACGTATATTCGCCCATGAAATATGAGCTGATGTCATAAAAAGCTGACTCTCCTACTACTAACCCTTAGGATAGAGGGTATTTATTAAGTTTAACTGAAATAAATATGTAATAAGGCCGAGGGAACATAGAGATGACCTGCAGACATGTGACCATTCCCCAAACACTTTCAAACAGTGGAGCGAATACACTCTCCAAAGTCAGCATCCCGCCTTATGTGAGGAATGAGGTTTTTTTAAGCATGTTTTGGAACAAACACCCCTCTTATGAAATGTTATAGTGATAAGCAGCAGATGGCCATCAGTACATGAGCTTGGCTGATTGTAGCAGCAGTAAAAACCATAGAACAGGCAGTTTAGATGATAATGCAAGCTGAGAGATTAACACGCTGATTTGATGTGAAATATTTCCACTGAACGTATGAGGAGAAAATACAAATGCAACAATGGAAAGGCCATGCTAAGCCAATATTATATAATATATATATAATACCAATTACTGTGAACTTGAGAGCAAACTAACAGGAAGTTAGCTCAAAACACTAACGGCACACAAACTGGAGTATTCATAAATCAATGTTAAACAAATGACAGCACGAAAGCATCATAATGCCTCATTAGAGTAAAAGGTCTTCTACGGCACAGCAAAGGCACAGGTGTTACTAATAACATTAACGATGGCTTCCAGTAGCTGTCCCAGTAAGACATAACAGTGTGACAGTTAGCCAATACCAGGCCCTGCAAAAAAAAAAGAGACTAAATCGATCTCAGCCATCATTAAATTTATTATTTCCACCTGTGCTTTTCCACACATGACACTGTCTCCGATGAAAGAAAAAAAGGCCCAAAGCAGAGCAGAAATTAACAGCAAGTAGCCTAAACAAGGCATTATTTTCTGGATTAGAACCCTTTGCACACTGCAATGTCAATTTAAACAAAATAAGGTTTTTTGTGTTATATTAAACAAATATAAGAGGCTTGTGGTTATCGAAACAGCGACCTATAATAAAGCAAACGTTCATAAATATGCTTTGTTTCCCTGCTGTTCTATCCTGTCCTGTCACTTTGCAGATTAAATATTAAAACCCTCATGCTAGGAATCACTGCTCTATTTGATATAGAGTGAGAGCATTGAAAAAAAAGAACTCTGGTTACAATAGGGTAAAAATATTCCATTACAAAGTCATGCATGAAAAAAGCACAGAAATATTAGCAGCAAAACATATTTAAAACTATCAAAGTAAAAAGTAGAGGTTTATCCCACTGATATATTCTGTAACTTATTACATCCTTAGCTGTGCTTTTATTTTGTTATACTGTCCATTGTGTAACAATTATCTGAAAATAAAATAAAGCAGTCAAACAAGTATAAAGTACAAGATTTCCCTCTGAAATGGGGTGAAGGTGAAGTATAAAGTACAATATAGTTACTTTAACCATTGCATGTTAGCAGCATGGTTAGCACAAGCAGGATAATAAATGACACATTACTCACCTTGATGAAGTGAAGCATATCATGGATTCCAAGCTGCAAGTTCCACATTTAATCCCTTCCTCACTAATCAGGAAACTCCATTCGACAGCAGTCGGAAACCGTCGGTAAAAGCCGCTAACAGCAGCATTTCCAACCTTCCTGAAAGTTTCCAAACTTGCAGTGGACCAACCGAGTGGGCGGGGCTTACAGGTTAAATAGTTTACCAAATTGCGAGGGAGCGTTTGATTTATTCCTCGGCGCAGCTGAGTCATGACCGAGAGAGCAAACTACAACTCAACTAGCTTCTGTCTATCTTTTTACATGAGAAATGTTTAATTCACCTCCCATGTGCATATATGTATTTATGTATTGTCACCTGCAATTAACAGGTAGTACAATTAAAAGTAGCACGTGCCAATTTTTTTGTGGACTTGACAGAACTGATTTAATTTAAAAAAGACCTGAAACACTGCTGCCATTATTAATTATCAACAAAACAGGTGACAACTATGATGCAACAAATAGTAGTTTCAAAAGATTTTTTTTTACATGTTAAATTTTATGTTTATTTTTTTTATTTTTACACAGGTCAAAGTCAAGGGGGAGGGGAATACTACTACTACTACTACTACTAATAATAATAATAGTAATGAAAACAAGATATTAACATGATCAAGAAGCAATGAATGTAGACAGATAAGTCATGATATAGTATTGTGTTGTAGAAGTAAGAAGGAATAGACATAAATAACACTAGTCAACAACAAAGAACAAAGATCCTGGAAGGTGCATGAGACATTCAGCAAATATTAAAGTGATCAAGATGTAGTAGTAAGTGAACTATGCAACTGGTCGAGGGTGAAGACATCTCAATCATCCAAAACGTACAGTCCTGAGTCTGGACTATTTAACAGTCCACTAGAAAGTGTAATTGCACAGTCCACATATTTTCACATGACTTTAATATGTGACTTTATGTCCTGTTTTAACCCAGTTTATATTATCTGTGCTGCTTCTATCTGTTTACAGGTTATACGCTGAGCAACCAAATGTAATGTGAAGTGGCCATTCTCTATTACCTGTATAAAATATGAATGCCACGCTCTCCCGATGTGGTGCAGTTAGTTAGAACAGAACGTTGCCGGAAACCATAAATCCATCCTTATACAGAAACAGACACCCTTGGACCCTGGTGTTATTTTTAACCTGTGATCATTGGTTTCTTTTCCGTCCTACAGTGTTACAACAGTTCACAGCGTGCACTGTTATTTCTACACTGAAGCCCTCCCTCTGATCCTGACATCCTATCACCTTGACCTTTAACAGGTGACTGAACATCCCTGAGGGGAGCTAAATAAAAGGCCAGCGCTGTGTTTCCTACCGATATCACTGATGTGATATCAGTGGTTTCTCGTCGAGGAGGGAGGGGGGGGATTTGCTTCTCGCGGCGTACGAAGCCAAATGCATCTCAGAGCGTTGCGGCACGTGCGAAGAGCGGGAGGGGGGAGGGGAGGCTTTCCCCTCGCTCAAAGGACAGCATGGGAGGGCAGAGGAGCGCTGATTGAGAGCAACACCTGTCAGGTGAAGCTTTCGCAGTTGATGGCGCAGAAGGAGCGCCAAGTCGACTGCTATGACTGCTAATCTCTGACGTGACAACCTGCCGGGCTCTGCCGGTCTCCAGAGGGAGAGCGCCGGGAGCCCGAGCGCCGAGGCTTTTCCAGGGCTGCAGTCCTGCTAATGTCTCCCCGAACAGGATGAACCACGCTGATATGCTCTAAATACATTTCATTATCATCATCATGATTATATCACTAATTGTGTGTACCCGGTAATGCGCCGCAGCAGCCCCCTCCTGGGAGGTGTCTGAGAGACTGAATGATTAAAACATGTATGATGAACCATGCATCAAAACGTCCCTGCGGGTTTCCTCGCCAGATACATGTAAGCGGGCGCCGCTGACACTCGGAGCGAGCGAACAGCAGAGGATGTGGTCTGCTGAGGGTTGAAAGGCTGTGGAGGAAAACCTGCAGGCAATAACAAGACAGCAGGTGGATATTAGAGATGCAGGGGATTGACCCCACTGACCCCATCTATATCCATAAATCCACACTACATAACCTCCACACCTTGACACGACTCAAGTGCAGCCTAAATAATTCCACTACCTACACAATAAGTAAACCAAAGGCTGAGCTTCAAATCATGGCTGGGCTTCTTTGGCCTGTGCAGGGGCCTTCCCCCCCCCCCATCTTTATGTGTGGTTGACAAGGAGAGGATAAAGTTTTTGTGACAGCATTTGATGAATGTTTAATCCGACATTCATACAATCCCGGCCCGGGATTGGGTCCCCAGTCAAAACCCACCAAAGACATACAGCAGGTGGCTGAAATATTCATTCACTACACGCTTCATTAAGAATGAAACATACCACGGTTCCCCGTTCATTTATTCATTTCGATTATCGAAACAAAAGACGGAAAAATGGGAGATTAAGACATGGTGGGCGCGCTATTCCGTATTTGTCCCGCAGATTTGTAACGATTTGTTTTGTGACAAATAACTCTGCCTCGTTGAAGTCCCGCTGTCATCTTGCTGAGAGTCAGGCAGCTACTGCGAGAGGAGCTTTCATGTGAGGGGCTGTGACAAATCACTGTATGCCGGGGACTCTCCGGCGCCGCATCCGACTGCAGCAGTTTGACCTTTGACCTGTCCAGGAGTGTAAAACAAGCTGATATATATCTGAGGGGATCAACTGAGGACAGGGCGATTTTCCCCTTTTTTATTAATTAACACTGAAATGTGCCAATTAATGATCTTTTTCGGTGACAAGTGACCACGCTCGGACACATAAAATGACTGATGCCATACCTGTCAGGGACTGAATTCATTTTTCACTCTCTGAGAGCCGGCGAATGTGTCATTGTGGAGTGTCTGTGCCGTTTCATCCTCTTTGAATGAACGTGTCACACGGATTACAGAATTTCCCCACGGACATCATTAAAGTTTCATCTAATCTAATCTAATTAAAACAAGAATGTGCAAGTCCTGACACACTGCCCAAGGCTGAATGTGTTGTTCAGAGACACTGCGGCGTTGCCAAAGTCAAAACATAATAGATATTCAACCATAGACTGTATAAGTAGGTATTCGATGCAAATTAAAGAAGAACAACGAAAACATGTAGGTTTTAATTTGAAAAATTAAAGAAGCCTTACAGTCACATACAGCTCTGGAAAAACAATAAGAGGCCATTGCAAAACTATCAGGTTTTCTGATTTTACTACTTAGAGGTATGTGTTTGGGCAAAAGGAACATTTTGGCTTGAGTCTATAAACTACTGACAACATTTCAAATAAAAATAATATCATTTAGGGCATTTATTTGCAGAAAATGACTAAAAAAATATATTTTTCAGACCTCAAATAATGCAAAGAAATGAGATAAAATTCATTTTAAAACAACATAATACTAAGAAGAGTTCTGAAATCAAGATTTGGTGCAATAATCCTTATTTTTAATCCCAGCTTTCATGCGTCTTAGCATGCTCTCCACAGTCTTCACCATTGTTCTAGGGTGACTTTATTCCATCCTGGTTCCTCTTTAAGCAGAATGAGGTGTGTTGGAATTCAACAGAAATGGCTGGAATACATGTAGAGATGCTGATTTCAGAAAAAAACGCACTTTCCACAGCTGTACAGTACTATGGTATCCTAAATGTGGTGGAATGATTCTATAAAGAAATAAATCTAATTTGTGGAGACAAATATCTCAATACAAATACAGCATGATACCCTGGAGTACCAAATACTGATTATTAAGCCTATACATGCATAAATATATAGGTTAATAAATACTGTAGATGAATGTGGGATTGGCATGTTTTTCATCTTGTTTGTATCTACTGTTTGTGTCTTACAAAAGCAAAATGTGATTAAAAAATGTATATATGATATATTATGTAAATGGCTAATATGCACAGCATGTGTTCCTCATACTCATTGATATAGCTGAGCACGCCTATTGATTTTGATTCCTTTAGATGCATCTTGACAGTCTGAGGGGGGAAAGTGATTGGCATTCAAGTGAAGTGAAGAGTTCAAAAGACAACATTTCAGAGATCAGTTATGCTATTTTCCACACTTGATCAGTGCTCGTTTAGCTGAAAGCTGACAGGTCAAAAACTGCAATCATCACCGTGTAAACAGGGATGATACACCTGCTTCACATTTTCACATTGAAGTACCCGGTTTACTGATGGAGCAGATGAAGAGGTCGTCCTACACATGTTCTTTTGCTCCGTATGTGTAAATGAGCTGAACTTGTGCTCCAGACAAAGTGTTTCCTGTTTGTTTTGCGTTAAAAAGGCTCGGCCTATTAAATGTTTGTCATCTTGAGTAGGATCAAGGCTTGATTTTCTTCTCACACTGTTTCATTCTAAGGACTTTTAGAGGTCTGGTGAGCTGAAAGTATCCAATAGAAGGATTAAAAACATTCTTTTGTGTAACTGGATCACTTGTTCAGAATAAATTATTAATCATAAAGATAGGAAATACCAATAATGCAAAGTTACAGTGCTCAAATGCATATTGGTTAGGGAGAAGAGGAAAAGAAAAAAAACAAATGCATGAAAAGAAATCTAAAATAATAATATGAATAATAGAAAATGAGAATAATCAAATAAATAGTTAATTAATTCATTGAATGTATAACTTACATACGATCAAGCATACAGCATGAGGACTGCAACTAAATATATATATATATATATATATATATATATATATATATATATATATATATATATATATATATATATATATATATATATATATATATATATATATATATAATACCCTGCTTTAAATCATATTTTACTTATATGTTATTTCCACAAACAAGTCCAGTTATATTATTAAATTCCTTCTAATTAAATCTCCTCTTTCTCCCTTGTTAATAATTACATAATCTATGTATATGCCAATATATTTAATTTCAAATGTTTAAATTCAAGATATCTACAACTTGACTGTAAAGTCCTTTATCAGTGTTTGTGCAGTAGAGGCTTCAATTTTCCACATCAAACATGTATAAATTGGCTCCATACTATTTGTGATGTCACAAATCCAGTTCATTTTTGATTACAGGGGGACATCAATGAATAATAATCGGACTTGTTATTAAGTATAAAATACAATCTGATAAAATATGAGAAAAAGGATGTGAATACATATGATAATATGTGGTGTATTCTAAATTACTAAGTGATATTTGTGTGTATTATGAAGTTAATTTTAACATGTTTTTGAATATTTACGTTTTTTCTTTTTTAACAATAAAAATACAATTGAAATGACACCTGTAAACTTGTTTTTTGACGTCATCCGTAGGGCACTATTTAACTTCGCGGAGGAAGTCCCTCCCCGCGCTCGGCGGCGTCACTTCCGCCACACGGAAAACATGTCGGCCGCCACTCCGCCAGACCCGCCAGCTTCACTGCCCAGAAATGTAGTCATCAAGACGGAGCCGGACAGCGACGAGGTGCTCCTGGTGGGGCCGGAGGATGCGCTGGTGAAGCGGGAGCCCGTCGTCCCGCTCCTGACCCCGGTCAGCGGGCTGCAGCCGCTCACCTGGTCGCAGGACCACCGCCTGGCTGTGTGCACCGCCAGCTCCATGTCACTGATGGAGCTGGTGTGCGACGTCCACTCCAACAAACAGGAGCTGACGCTGCACAGGACGTCGATCCCCGTCCCCGCTGAAACACACAGACTCCGGGTAAATATCCAGCACAGGACATGGAGTAATGTGATGTTTAATGAACAGGAAGAACCTGCAGGCGTCTGTTTAGCTAGTTAGCTCCCTCCGGTTTGCAGGTGTGGAAGCTGTTTGGAAGCATTTATGTTTATTTGTCAGGCACAATACAAAAACAATGCACCAAGTTATTATTTATGCTATAGCCGAGGATAGTTTGCAACCTGGTTAGATCTTTCTATAATATTAAATGAAACTATTGTCATTGCACATGTCACAAGTATAAATCAACAAAATGCAGATAGCATCTAACTATAAGTGCTTCAGTAGTAATGTAAATAGCTATGGTACTTTATATGCAGACAATATACTGTTATATATACATTATGACTATGAAAATGAATATGAATTATGATACAGAACATAAATAGGCTATGTGCAAATATATATATATATATATATATATATATATATATATATATATATATATATATATATATATATATATATATATGGTTTTTATATTCTATTATATACTCTTCTACCTAAAGATGGATTTTTATAAATTACAAAGAAGCTCTATAAAAATACAATTCCAAGTTTGCACTGCTAAATTCATGATTCTATATAGGAATGCAAGTAATTCTATTACTATCTGTCCCCTTGACATGAAAAAAGACTGAGAACTACTGCTGTAGGACAACTCTATGCTTATTAAATAATAATTAGTGTCTCTTCTAACAAGCTTTTAATAATCAGTTGTCTGTCAGTCATCTGTTATAAGATGTCACCCAAGGCAGAAACACCTTCAACCCTACATGAGAACTGGGTGATGTGTTTTACTATATTTGAAAACAGTGATGGACACGTTTGACTATTTTCTGACATTTTAGGACCTGGCTAATTGAGGAAATAATCAACAGATGGATCAATAATGAAAGCAATCATTAGTTAGAGCCCTAATTGGTGTGGTCAATCATTCCTTTGGTTAATTGACAAGTACGTTATTCTCATTAATTGATTAAAGTAATTGACTGACATGTAATATTAGAGTCCAAGTGATTTCCACAAATAAATGTTTTTTCCCAAAACCTAAAGACGTTCAATTTGCAAATTAGCAAATCCTCCACATTTAAGAAGCAGGAACCCACCTACAGTACAGTATACATGACATATGCCTGATAAGCAGCTCTACAGTTAGTAGTTGAAGAGTTGATGATTTTATTCAATGGTTATGGATAAGTATATTGTACTTGATGTACATTGGATGATTATTAGCTGCTGAACAAAAACTAATATACATCATCATTTGATGATTGATTATTCTGATGAATATTTTCTTGAAGAATCATTTAATCTATAGAAAGTCAGACAATAATGTAAAATGCCATTTAATAGCAGGCCCAAAGTTAGGGGTACTAATTGTTATCTGATCAACAGTGTAAATCCCAAATATATTGAGTTTTATTAAATTAAATGGTTATCAAAATAGTTCCAATAGTTTTCTGTTGATCACTAATCAATCAGTTGTAGTTTTCCCAGTGTGCCATTCTCTGCCAAAAATGATCAAAGGATTGAAATGACCAGTGTTCCATGTAGATTGTATAAAGTGAATCTGCATCACCGGAGCCAAAACATTTCAAATTATTACCAAAAATGTGTCTGAAGAATACACAGGTGATCAGAACATGACATCTGTGAGTTGTAATTTAAGTGCTATTGGTTTGGCTGCAGTGGATCTTTCTGTATTTCTATCATTTACTTATTGAAATGGAAATAAAAAAAAAAAGCCATGGAATACAAATGAAAAACTCTGACATTATTTTGCTGGTTTAAATTTGTCTCTTCGCAGCTGCTCTGGTGCAGAAACATGGTTGTTTATAGGTTCGTCTTCCCTCCAAAAAAAGGATTTGCAGATAAACTTGGATGTAGCTGAATTTTATCATTCATTAGGCAGAGTGACAGAAGGGACCATTTGTTTCCTGCTGTCATATGAATCACGGCTCGTAAATATGAGTGTTGCTGATCTGGGAGCTGTAAATGATGGCACTCAAAGCACAACTTGATTTTAAGAGACCACATATAATATGAGTATACGGCTGCATCGCCCATCCAAGTGGCAGCTGTTGTATTATCCTTGTTTAAGTGGCAGGATCTTCTGCCAAACTAGTGTTGTTAGCATCCCACTTGTGAATACAAATTCCTTATAGAGGAAATTAAAATACATTTTGCTATTCTACTAGCCGATGTCATGACAAATGAACATGCCTGATCATGTTTATATCTCAATGATGCCAGCGAACCTGTTAGTATCTTTTAAGCCATTATCACTTCATCTGCACATTATATTTTGCAACTGCTGTGATGAACTTATTTCTGTACAAGTGCTTGTACTGATGGACCTAAAGTAGCAAAAACAACCTCACATTTTCTGCAATTTCGCAGTAGTTCAAAAATACAGTTCTTAATACTAAATTATCAGGGATTGCCCCCTGCCTCCCCTATGTCTGACTGGAAAAAAAACAAAAACAGACGTTAGCCAGTTTAGCTGCTACTTATCCGTAGCCAATGCTAATACAACAAACCTCATAGCAAAAGTTCACAAATGTTGCCTCTTCTTCTTTCAGAGGAGAACTACATTCTACACACTAGCTTGGTCCAAGACGTGTTTACAGACCTTTAGGAAATCCCAGCACTATCACCTAACAGAACAGAATCGGGGCCTAAACTCATTTATTTAGAAACAAGCACATGTAACAGGTTTGTCATTGTCTCATAAGCCCCCTCCACCCCAGTCACTGCCTCACCGAACAAATATTCTACAGGAAACGCTGATAAGAGTTTTTGGCTAAAAAATGCAAAATGACAGTACAGTCTAATGTCTACAGTAATTAAATTTGGTTGCACCCTGAAATGACTTTCAAACCCTAATTTTAATCTTAATTATTGCTTTTATCTGTGTTTGTAACTTTAAGGTGGGACCAGCCCAAGAACAAGCTGACGCGATGAACAAGTTTTCCTCACATCCCGACCCCACTGTGAGGCAGATGTTTCTGGCGGACCGAGTGATGAACCCGTCGATAGGGGTGCACAAAGGGATGAAATACGCCAGCTGGTCTCCGTTGGGCTGTGACTCTAGCGGACGCTGTCTGCTCGCCTGCCTGACTCTTGACCACAGACTTACCGTTCACAACAGCCACAAGCGTCTCGAGTGGAACACGCTGGTCGACCTCACCAAAAAGTACGGCGAGCGGCTGAAGGAGCGAGGCTACGCCAGAAAAGACGGCAAACCGCCGGAGGCGAACCTGCTCGACTTTGACGAGCTGCAGCGGCGTTTCCGTATGCAGACTCCTCTGAGGATGGAGTGGTCCAGCGTTTACACCATCAAACAGGTTCAGCCGGACAACACCTGCGTCGACGTGGAGATGGTGCTCCTCGCCATCCTCATGGAGAACGGCGACCTTGTTTTGTGGAAATTCGTGTTGCCCTTTACAAACGGGGCAGACGTTGTGTTTTATGATATCATTGAATCGGGTGTCACTCGACCCAGTGATTTGGCGTGGTGGGAGTACGAAGGCGCAGACCGCCGGATGAGCGGCCTGATTGTCGGCAGCGAGGTGGGGCCTGTAAAGATCATGCCGGTCGGCCTGTCGGGAGTGAAAGGCTACTTCACCCTCCGGCACCCGGTCATCCTCTGGAAGGAATGGGACGAGATCGCTGTGGAAAACATCAAATGTGTTCCGATGATCCACCCGATCCATAAATCCAGCTGCAGCCTCATCGTCGCCTCGCGCGGCTGCTACGTCTTCTGGTGTTTGCTTATGATCTCACCGGCTGGGCTCAACGTCCACAACTCTCACGTGGCGGGGCTCCACTCGCTCCCCGTGGTCTCGCTAGCAGTCAGTCAACATGGCGTTGCTGTATTCACGTGCTCCATAGACGGGTGGATAAAAAAGCTGACGCCAACGTTCACAGAGAACACTTTGATTTTCAATCAAGAGGACATGATGCGACCCGAAAACCTCACAGGGAGACGGATACACGGGATTGCGGTCAGCCGCAACGGAGCGTATATCGCGCTTGCCAGCACGCAGGGAATGGTCGGCACCCACCACCCAGTTCACAGGACCTACCAGGTGCACTTTGTGACCCTGAAAACGCCAGAAACGGCAGCGGCGCTGCTGCTTAAGTCCCCAACGCAGAACCTGTACAAGTTGGCTGACCTGCTGGATCTCGTGAGGTGGCAGATTTTGAAAAATAAGTGCATCCCTGCGTCGTTGCAGGAAGAACTCGACCAAAAGATCCAGGAAGTAGACTCGCCCTACTTGTGGCGATTCAAGCTCTTTTTAGTGCGTATTCTTTACCAGTCGCTGCAGATACCTCCGACAGATCATCACTGGAAACCTACGCACGAGGACAGCAAGGTGTTCGTCAGGGACGAGGAAGATGACGACGCAGAAGACGCCGCACAAGAAGATGGTGAGCCTGGTGGAGTAAAACCGCTGAAGGAGGAGAACCTGGAGGAGCAGATGACTGAGGTGCAGGCTTGGATCAATGCAGTGGAGACCCACCTGATGAGAGAAAACATGAAGAAGGTGCTGGGCGTGGTGTACCTCAACACTTGGATTGCCCAGAACACCAGCATACCAACCTGTGGCCTGGTGGAGTACCTCGCCAAAGACGCCAACGACAGAGCTGCAGAGGTAACGTCGATCCAGTTTGGATTTTTTTTTTCTGGTTACTCAGTTGTGCAGCAAGACCTTGTTTCCCAGGAAGTTCAAGTGACCATTTCATGGGACCTTTATTTAGAACCAACTAAATAAAGGACAAAAGTATAACCAATGTAGATGGGGATACATATAGCATGGGTCTCCAACCCTGGTCCACCTAATTCTATTCATGAAGGTCCTTAGCAAGGGCTGGAACAAAAACCTGCACCCACAGTGGCCTCCGGGACCAGGGTTGGAGACCTCTGCCATATAGTGTATGTTTTAGTATTTGCATTTAAAGGTACAGTGAGTCCAACCATTGAGTCCCCCAATGTGTTGTAGACCCTGCTGTGGCTACAAAAAAAATTAGATTCCATTTCTGCTAACTCTGTTCTTCTAGATGTTGATAAATGCCACTACGTTTTACATTGTACTTTTTAAATGCCACATAAGGCCCTTTTTTATATATACAGCAAAAAAATAATGAAAAGCTTAGCTAAAAAGATAAGTCTTGAGGTGAAGTGCACTTGGATAAAATAAACTGGGCTTTGCACCCAGAACTGACTATGTGACGAGATCTGTGTTTGAGATCTGCTCAAAGTAAAAACCGTTCCATTGAGCCTTTTATGAGATTAGAATTAAACCCGCTCGTGTCTTCACCGCCGCCATTATACAAATTGGATTAAAATGAATTCAGTGTTGTATTCGCCTTCACTCACACCCTCTGACTCCATGCATCTGTCTGTGTGTATCGTCCTCTCTCAGGTCCTCATCGGCCACATCAAGAACAAGATGAACAAGCAGACGTTCTCGGAGCGCTGCAGCCTGTGTCAGGCTGTGCTGCCCTTCACAGACCACAAACAAGCAATCTGTAAAAACGGTCACATGTGGCTCAGGTACAGAGATTATCCTCGACTTCTGAACAACTTCGGCGAGTTCAAATCTAATCCCGTAAAAGATGTTTTTTATTAGCTTCAGCCTCCGGGTTCAGACGGCTGACAGCCGAGAGATGAATTGAATCCTAATGCCAAAACTCCTTCTTTTGACTGTTTATTTATCTTCGCGGCGCTGTAATCAAGCCTCCCACCTTTTGATATTTACCCACACACACACCGCTCTCACCTTCTCATGAATATCGTCTGTCAAACGTTTCTCCTGGCTTCTCGCTAGCTCGATCATCGGTGCCTCTGGTGGGCACCGAGAGGGGAATCTGTGCCTGTCAATTGTACCTCAGTGCTGTTTCTGCTCCACTTTTGTGAGCCTGTGTGTGTGTGAGTGTGTGTGCATGTCTCCGTCCCTGCCAGATAGCTCCCTAATGCCTTTTTCTCGGTCTCCTCCAGGTGTGTGTTGTCATACCAGGCCTGCCAGACGCTGACGTTCAAACGTTGCCTCCTGCTGGATAGCATCGCCAGACTGCCAGAGCCTGAGGGTAAAGCGCCACTTTCCATCTCCCTCCACCTCCATTTCTTCTCGATCAGCCGTCCCCTCCTGTCACCTTGAACATCGGCCTTCATCCTGCTCCGCCGCTCAGATCAGCGATTGACGTTTTTGAAATTCCAGTCTGGTCAAAAAAAAAAAAAAAACTTAACAAAAACAGCGACAGTTATTGGAATTAGCAGTTTTTTTTGCTAAAGAAATTGTCATTTCTTCCCTTTTTTTCAAATTTATCTTAAGGAATCTAATCTTTGGTCAGAAAGTGTAGCTCAGGTACTTGTTTAAGGCTGTGTTCAGTTATGCATCTGGTCAGAAACGCAACAAAGAGATTCCAATCTTTTACCCTAATCAGACAACTGCTTCATTAATGTCTAATTTTGTCACATTTTTGATGAGCAGTGGCTTTAAAATCTAATAAACTGTTGAATTGTGAGTTCTGGTGGTTCAGTTTGTGCATGTTCACATGTGCACAAACGTCCTGTATACAAGACACCCAGTTTCTGCAATAGTCTGATTTCCCTGCAAAGGAATTTTCCCAGAGAAAGCGAATTCCTTTGCTACACATGTGTAACCAGGTTCAGAGGCTGGTATAGGTGTGAGAGCAGAACAGTTTATCCATTGTTTATCCATTTAGCTCAATACTGAGTATTATGGAGATGAGTATTTATTGCTTTAACCGCATAAGCTCCATGCTTTTTTCAGTTTTCCTGCTTGAAATGACGGAATATCTCTACAACCACATGGGTTCTGTACCTGTACTGGTATCAAAAGAAATGTGCAACATGTGAGCTGACTACAGAAGAGTCAGAATCGATTTCTGTTGCTGTTACAGAGCAAATACAGTTAGAATAGTGCAAAAAAAGACCACTACAGATAAAAAATACTTGATTTATAACCTAAAACAAGACCCAACTCACCCAAATTAGGGAAAAAAATTAAATAAGCTGAATTATCTGCAATGCAAATTTCAATGACTGATAAGATAAGAGGTTAAAGATCAATTATTTGTCCATAAAATCATGAAGAATTTATTCTGTAAGATGTTTAAAAAGGAGATTATAAAGGACCTAATTAAATAATCACGCAAACGCCTCAAATCTAAATTAAATATCAAAAACGGTCTTTAGTTGCAGCCCTACTACTGATATATTAAAATATTTCCTTATTGTATTGATGATGTGGATATTGACGATATATATTGATGCTGTAATGTTTTACTACTGGTGTTGGAGCTTCTATTTTTTTATTGTTGCCTGATACAACAATACATGTTGATCTGCAGCACATTTATTAATGATTATATCATCATTGGGTACAGTTTATTATAATTAGATGCAAAGAAACCAAGAGACCTTGTTTTGTTTGGTGCCTGTTAATTAATAAATGGAGGGAAACTGTTGGTTTTATGGTTGTTGTAGTTGCAGCAGGTGCTTTTTTTGGTGATTTTTATACATAAGAAATGATAATTTGAGTCAATTTAACTTTATTTATTCAGGAACTCCCAATAAAATCAGCATCTTTTTTAGTGTTCCATGTCAGTCATGACTTCTGCTGGATTGGTGTTGTTGCAGAAACATGATGAGGTTGCATATTAAGTCATCTAAAGTATAAACACCTGTTATTTTGTGTTTCCCCCACAGATCCGGAGTGGATCAGGAAGATCCTGCAGGTTCCCTGCTCGCTCTGTGACTCTCCGATGATCTAGACCTGAACGACCGGACCAACCTCAGGGCTTCCCTGCGACCTCCAGAGACGCAGGGTCCACTTTTTGTCAGACAGCACTGCTACAACTTTTTTTTTTTTTTTTTATTTCTTGTAATTTGTTCACGTTTTTATTACTTTCTACCGGTATCTTAAAAGTGCAAATAAAAAAAAAAAGCTTTGATTATACGTTCAAACTCTTTATTTCCTCTCGAGTGCAGCCTATAAAGCGTGCTGAGAAACCACCCCCCCCCCCCCGCCCTGGTTGGAAATTAATATTTAACTGAGGTAAAACATTTTGGACTCAAACTTTATAGATTTCTTTACCCCCCAAGAAAATGAATTCCCACTCAGACACAGTGTTTTCACAAGAGTGGAAAGAAACAAAGTTTAAAATGTGGTTATATGTGGAGGTTTTTATTATTCAGTAGGACTTCAGGGCACCATAAATAAACTTCCTCATTTTCCTCGTGTTGACTATATTTTCAAACCTTTGGTGTAGTTTTTATCGCAAGTAAATGGAACTCTCCTAGTCCTATTTTAGTGATTTTTCTTCTTTTTTTTTTTTTTTTTTTTGAGCGCAACAAATAATACATTCTGAATAATACATACTCTGGAAAAAACTCAACATACCTACTTTAATTGGCACTGTAAAACAATTTCCAAGCTCTGGGAGGGGGAGGAGGAGGAGGAGGGTGCTGGTGCTCAGTCATTCTCTCAGATGAGGACTTCCGCTAATGTAAACGCAGAATAGAAGGAGCGGCGAGGCAGATGAGATGAGCAAGAGGCAGGAAGAAAGCAAAAAAGTGTGCTTAAAAACCCGGCGCGCTCCGTCCCACGGGAGCCGATCCTAATGAGATTCAGCAGTAATGAGGGACAGAACATGGCGCCAGATGTGATTCTAATTCTAATCAAGGAGGGAAGGGGTGGGGAGGGGGGTTAGAGAGCATATTGTTAAATACAATTAACCCTTTTTTCATATTTGGAGAGAACAAGGGCTGCAGGGAGGGGGATAACAGGCCCAGCCGCATGTTCGCCGTCCCTCCCTTCAACCCTGTTTCCTTGTTTTGGAGACATGGAGGTCGGCAGACCGGGGGATCAAAGGAAAGGCAGCCGGACCTGGGAGACCAGGACGGCTGCAGAAGTCCTCCACCGAGGCCCCCCTCTCATCCCCGGCAGAGGCGGGGTGGGGTCCGACCTCCCTCTGGTGTCACTGGAGATGATAGTCTGCCCCAGGGCGAGGAGAGGAGGCAGCTCTGCTACCAGAACTCAGGACATCATGAAAAAGGACCTTTCATTTATATACAGTAAAATATATATATATTTATATGTCTGTGTTTCTAAAGCCGGCATTTCTCAGCCCTCACTGTTGGTATTTTTTGGACAAAGAAAGAAGATTCAGTCCATTTGGGGAAGAAGTGGGCGTCTCCTCTTCACTACAAAGTGAATCATTTATCACATTATCCTGAAGTGGTTTTGGTTGGGTGGTAGCAGTAAAATAGTTTTTAGAAATATAGCTGCTGAATTTTGAATAGTAAACTTTGAATAAACAGGCAGAGGTACATGTAATAATAATTAACTAATTAAATAGACTTACTATTGTATTATATAGAAACTACTCACAATGGCCCTTTTAATTACTAAGAGTTAAAAGGTGAAAAACTCTAATCTGAAATAGCAGATAATAAGCAATGGTTTTATCAATATTTCTGTTCTTTCCTGTCTAAGATATGAAATAAATATTTAATATATTTTCCCAAACTGTCTGGGTTGCATAAAAGCCTGTGGACTGATTTCTACAACAAACTACAGGTTCCTTGTAAGGAAATGCTTCATCAACATCCTTCTTTTGTGCAATATTTAGACATTTTTCTTGAATTTCATTGTTTCCATCAAATAATATAATGTGATGTTTTAAAATAAGTTGATGGGAGCCCAACATTTGTGACTTCAGCTCATGCTGATAGAGCGTACATGACTTAACTGCTGATCATCATGTCATTATTAATGAGAACTAATTTCTCAAACTGATGTAAAGCACCTTTAAGGTTGTTTTTTGGCAACTATTCAGATTCTTTGGGGGAAAATGTATGTTTTTAAGTGATTTGCGTTAATTTCGTCTTGTTTTAAGTTTTAAATAAAGTATTTTTAACTGTAATAAAACACATTTTACATTTTTTTCTGCTTTGTAACACCAACATGAATTGATTCTGACGCTTTCTTCATGACACGTGTAGATTTCTTCCGATACCAGGTTTAAATCAATAACCTTTGTGGTTGTATCGCATGAAAACTGAAGAATAGACCTGGAGCTTCAGTGGTTAAAATGCCCAAGTTTAATTACAGATTTTAGTCAGCATTTTTCCAAAAAGTCTGAGCCAGTAACGTTATTCCATCACAGCGAGTGAAGCCTTGTGATGAGCCTTTCATCAGCCTGGCTGTGGTAGGTTTTGCAGTGAGATGCCTCCATGGCTGCCAGGTTTGTTTCTCTCTTCTTTTTTTTTCAGTCTGGGGATTTGGTGCTCTAAGTGTTGTTTGTCAAGTGAAAGTGTCTCCTCAGATTGTAATGTTCCTGTCACTGATAGGTGGAGACCAGCACTGTTACAGGGGTTAGCCGTGTTTGGTTGATCCTCCTCCTGCTTTAATATAATAATCCGTCAAAGAGCAACTCCACCAGTAATTACCTGCTTCCCCTCCCTTTCTCTCCCACTGTCTTCCCTCTCAAGACTTCAAACGGGGGATTTTTCTCTTTGCATACAATATTTATATCCTTTATGTCAGTGGCTGGATGGCATGAAACATTCATGGCACCTTTTCACACCTTAATTTCATGTGATATTCCTTTTGTTTTGTTTAGACTCGATCCTGAACATAATATGTCCCACAGTATTCTCTCAAGAGTATCGATTCATTTTGTCGCCTCAGAATATTTCCAATTTACCTTGTAAAAAGAAAAGCGGCAGCTGCTTCGCCGCCTGTGACTGCGTCACCTGATGGGATCACGGCGACGTTTTCTGAGACTGAACTCTCATGAGTCTCCTGTTGATTTGGTTTGTCACACTTTGGAGTAAAGGACAGGACGCGTTTATGATGATATGCACCACGAGACAGTATAAATATGTCAGATGTTTTATCATGCTGTGAACTGCTTTAATGCAGTGAGATTTTATCTATTCAACACTATAAAGTTACATCATTTATTTGTCAAGTAAGTTTGTAATCCCAAAAAGAAAGAAATTTACATAATTGGATGATGTCACTTCACTTATTTCTCAAGCCAATTAACATTAACCTGTTAAAATCCTAAACCCACTGATACATTGAGTTTTAATCATATATCGCATGAAAAAAACCTCAGCTACAAAACTATAAGTATTTTTTATCCGTATCACAATGTTACTGTTACAGCATTGATGTATAACATCTAAATCCACATAATCAATACAATAAGAAAATAGTTTAATATAATATCAGTAGTAGGGCTGCAGCTAACCACTATTTTGATGTTTAATTTAGGATTTAACTGTTTATTATTTAATTGGCTCCTTTATTATCTCCTTGTTAAACATCTTACAGAATATATTCTTCATGTTCTGTAATGATCCTCAGTGTGATTTCTATGATTTTATGGACAAATAATGGATCTCTGAACTCTTATCTTATTAATCATTGAACTTTGCATTGCAGATAATTTATCTTATTTCATTTTTTTTCCTGATTTGGGTCAGTTTGGTCTTGTTTTAAAAGTATTTCTTATCTGTAATTAAACACAATGTTAGATTTTTTCCCCCCACTATTCTAGCAATATTTTCTCTGTAACAGAACATAAATTGATTCTGACACTTCTGTAGTCACCTCACATAGTAGATTTCTTTTGATAACAGGTTCAATAACCTTTGTGGTTGTAGAGATATCCCATATTTATTATCATTTATAGCAGGAAAGCTGAAAAATAAGCCTGGTGCTGTTTGAAGTAGTAGTCTAGTGGTCATAATAAGACACCAAACGACTTGTTGACAGCTGAAAACCTTAATTCTAACTTGTTTGAATCAGATTTTCTGATTTGGGCAGAAAATGATGGATTACAAGGTTTCTACATTATACCTTTCGGGATATTCTGCCAGATGATACCAGATTTAGGAATACAGCCGGTGTTGTATGTTCAACTCAGATGTACACCACTGTTCAAAAGTTTGGGGTCATCCAGACAATTTTGTTAATTTTCCATGAAAAGTCACACTTTTATTTACCACCATGAGTTGTAAAATGAATAAAAAATATAGTCAAGACATTGACATAGTTAGAAATAATGATTTGTGACCCCACAAATGTGATGCTCCAGATACTCAACTAGCTTCTCTAAGCAGCTAAACTGTTTTCAGCTGTGCTAACATGTTAGCATCAAGGGTTTTCTAATCATCCATTAACCTTCTGATGCAATGAGCAAACACATTAGTAGCATTAGAACACTGGAGTGATAGTTGCTGGAAATGGGCATGTTTGAAAGAAAAGCAATGTTGAAAATAACAGAAATACACTCTATACATTGCTAATGTGGTAAATGACTATTTTAGCTGCAAATGTCTGGTTTTTGGTGCATCAATATCTACATAGGTGTATAGAGGCCCATTTCCAGCAACTAACACTCCAGTGTTCTAATGGATCAATGTGTTTGATCATTGCATCAGAAGGTTAATGGTAAATAAGTGTGACTTTTCATAGAAAACACTAAATTGTCTGGGTGACCCCAAACTTTTCAACGGTAGTGTACACCTATGTAGATATTACACCAAAAAAACAGACATTTGCTCCTAGAATAAATTAGTAATATATAGAGTGTATTTTTGATGAGTTTAAAGTTATCTGCATTGACAAAGCAGTGCTTTTCCTACAAAACTTTCTGATCGGTAGCGTACAGCTCAGAGGTTGCATCGTTTCAGTCCCTGTGAGACTCGTCTTTTCTGATTCTAAAGTCTTCTAAACTGAGCTGCATCCCCCCCTGAACTTGTCAGTGCTAATGAAGTCAATATGCAAGGTTGTCTTCTGCTCTCTCCGAGCTGATGGGGTGAACACGGATGACTAACTGGTTGACTCCCCCGCTCTGCCCTCCCAGGGGAGGGAGGTAGGGGGGGAGGGCAGTGACCCGAGACCAACGGAGGGGCTGTGAGAGGAGGATGGAGGGGGGGGGGGTTCTATGTCCATCATTAGAGTCACTATTTGTTCCCGGCTTTGAGAGCACTGAGGTGGAACTAATACTGAACAGCAGAACGGAAAGGGAGAGGGAGGGCCACTTTTTACTGCTACATTAATTAAACTCATTCTCAACATGCTCACTGTCTCCTCTTGTTCTGCCGTAATTAAGTGGAGGGGGCTGCACTGTGTGTGTGTGTGTGTGTGTGTGTGTGTGTGTGTACGGCTGGTTTAACCTTTTCTGACGTTTAGCACAACATCCTCACTTTTCAGAGGTGGGAAGTGACGAATATTTACTCCAGTATTCTGATTGTAGAGACTTTTACTCACTACATTTGAGAGGGAAATGAAGTGTTTGTTGAGGCTGGAGTTAAGGATTTTTATGGTGGATCATGCTTTTGGTCTAGAAATTAGCAAACAATGTCCATCACGACCTCCCTCAACCCATTATGTACAGTTTGACAGACTGACATTCACTGATATTAAACATGGAGACACAACAAATCCTCACATTTGAGAAGCTACGACTAGAGTATGTTTAATTTTGTCTAATAAATGACTTTAAGGTACACACAAGAAATAAAAGATTGACTCAACATAAAACAATAAGGTAACAATTTCCACTTAATTATTTAAGTTGGGTGAACTGCTCCATTACTTCTTTGAAGTAGGATGAAATAGCTTTTAAGCCTAAATAAATAACATTTTAAGTTTATTATGATGTTCAGAGTTGCTTAGTGGATCCAACATAATATTTTAAGTAGATTGAAAACATTTTTAAGTAACATCAACTCAAATACTTGTGTTTGTGTTGACAGGTGCTAAGTTGATCCAACATAATATTTAGTAGCTGCAAATCCACATTAGCACTTATTTCTGTAACGTAAATTTTTTTTGTAAATATGGTGAGAAAGTTTTGAACAATATGCTATTTTAATTTGACTAAAACTGGAAATAGCTAGTTTTCCACTTGGATTTTTAAGTTGGCATAACGTGGCATGTTTGCTTGTCACCATCGCAATTACAAGTAAAAAGTCTCACAGTATTTCAGAATTTGATTTAATAACTTATAAATATAGTTCAGTTAGGGTCCGCTGAATTCATTTTCAGTGTCCAATGTGTACGATTAGAAATGATAGATTATTTATTAATGATACAAGATTAAGAGCCAATTAAATGCACCAATTTAATGGTTCTGTTTTTTACTAATTAAAACACAGAGCTGAATACTATGTTCAAATTCTGCTAGATGCTGCTAGATGATAAATGCTCTGCATTGTACCTTTAAAGAACAGGTCGATTGTCAAAACCACTATGTGACCAAGAGGGTCAATAAACAGCAAAAACCTTAGAGTCAACACAGGGGAGGAGTCCTAGCCTGAACCCTACAATACCAATAATCACTTCAGCATAATCTAAAGTATATAATATACAGGGTTTGAAAGCCAAACATCAGGGAACTTATTAATAAATGCAATGCAACAAATGAATCTACCTGGAGAAATATTGTTTAAAGTTGTGGTTACACAGATCAATAATATTTTAGTAATAAACAGGCCAACACTGAAGAAAAGTAGCCTCCAGGTATGTTTGAACACATATAACATCTTGAATAAAAATGTGTTTCCATAAAATATTAAATGAAATATCCAGAAATGTGCAGACATATTCTGCTGGACACAGCTTAAACTTAAAATATCTTTACAACTCCTAGATCCAACCTGAGGGGTCGTGACCCCTGAAGGGACCAGGAGACCAATATCACATATATAACATGATCATAAGGATAGAAAAAAGGAAAATCACACATCAACAAAAAATGTGTGATTTACTAGATAATTTTACATCTAGGAATTATTTTCATGAAATCAGATTGTTTAAAAGTTCTTAACTGGTAGACTCAAGTTCAGAGCAAGTTGTAATGCATTATTTATTACTTGTTACTGTCATTTCAAAGTAATTCATTACATTACAATATTACTGTATTTAAAATGTAAGACATTACACCACTACTGCATTACTTTTAAGTTACTCTCACCAAAATAACTGGAAACACAGATTTGGTGATCTGAATATAACTCACCTTTGTCATTTTTGCTGCTAGTCACAGAGATCCTGCTGACAAGTTTTCAAAAAGCTGCTGATTCCACTGTTGAAAGTAGTTCTCATGTCTTCAGCAACATCCTCCGACACAAGTCTCCTAACCTGTAGATGCTGAAGAATCTCAGAGCAGGAGAACGTTAATTTTGTCTGTTTTGTGGTTTTAATGTAAATGTTAAATTACTGCTGCTATTTCAGGAAGCTATTTCAGATTTCGTACACAAAATGCATTTTCCTAAGATGTTGTCCATCTGGAGAATGTGCTATCTGAAGATTTCTGCAGGATCACTCATCTCCATCTTCTGTCTGATGAGCCAAAAGGAAACGGAAGTGGAACATTTTGCAAGAAAAAAAAAACTACCAATTCAATCCAGGTTAAAAACACATTGTAACGCACATTACTGACATTTGTACCAAGTAATATATTACTATTTTTTTTTCCCTGTAATGCCTTAAACTACTGTGTTCAAAAATCAATGCATTAGAATGCAATGCATTACTTTTAACACTGGTTATGAAAACTGAAGTACATTTTATTACTGTTTAAAGTAAAATTGAAAATCTGAACTTATGCTGCTTTTTCTGTTCAGTAAAAAGATTTAAACGCTTCTCCCTTTATGTAAGAGCTGTTTGATTGACGGACAGTTATTTCTCTATCACGCGGGGATGGAGACATGGCGTGTTCTCTTTTACAGTAAGATGACAGGGATGAGAGAACAGAAACGACGCTCGTTGGCTCATGCCCGGGCGTGCTTCGGCAGATCTTAAGCGAAACATACTGTTCAGCAGGGCCTGCAAGACGTCACGTACAGCCGCGTGTTGGTAAAACGCTGGCGGATGATGGATGTGTGTCTCCATCAGCGCTGGCACTGGAAGTGACAGCTCTCTGTTAACGGTGACAAGCCATGCTCCAGCTGTGACAGATTGCCTTCAGGTGGCTCGATTTTCAAAATCTCACCAAGAATGTGCAGCGCTTAACTTTCCTTTTGAAGGCTGAAGGGCTCTCTGTGCCTTTTATATTGCAGATTTGAGCGGGAAGGAAAAGGGGAAGTGGAGGGGGGGGGGCGCTCATTTGAGAGTTTGCCTTAATATCTATCTTTCAGAGATCAGAGGATGTCATATTCTCACACCTCATATTTCATAGCATCTATCAGAGACCATGTAAAATTCCCTTAAAAGAGCATTATGCAATATAATAGCAGGTTTCAGTGACATTTATCTGCCACGGGGAGAAAGGCTGGTTACAGACCTATTGCCTTTTACAAAAAGGATTTCATCACACAGGGAATCTTTTGGAATCCCCCCCCCCCGGTTTGTCCTGAAATCAGAAATGAACTTCACTCCCTTCCCGTAGCTAAATATGATTTTCGCAAATAATTACACCCTAAAGCCGACATAAAGCAAACACATGATTTTTCGGGAAACACTTTTACAGAACGGCTCCAGTGGCTTCTCGCTGAAACACAGTCTGAGGCGGTTGATCTAGATAATCTTGTGCAGTCCTCTGTGTATCTGCATGGGAGTGAGAGAAATTATTTCAGGGGCCTGGTTATGCAGAATTCATAATGAGTATTTTTGTTTAAAAAAAAGAGAGGAAAAAAAAGAAGGAAATACCGGTAATAACTATGTGCAAAACCATTAGAATGAATATTTATGTTGCTCGTTATGAAATATTCATTAAGTCGGTATAAAAAAAGATCAACCAACGAGACTGGGGAGAGAGATTGTGTGTTTACTTGTGTGTATTTGTGTGTGAAATGGGGGGCGGTTGGGGGCCTCATCACCTATTGCACAGGAGTACTGACAAAACCCTTGGATTGAATAGCTGACATCTCTTAACAAAAGCAGCAGCAGCAGCAGCAGCATCTTCCTCCCCTGGCTTTTTTCCCCTCCGCCATCCCTCACTCTTTCTCTTCCTCTCCGCCCGAGGTGATACGAGTCCCTCTGTTCACCCGATCTCCGTGTCTTTCTCTCCTTCTCCACCTTTCATTCCCTCACTTCCCCTTCGTTCCATCTACCCAAATTAAGAAATTAATGAGGGATAGGTTCTTTACCAACTGCCCCCGCAATGTTTACCACTGATGAAATTATAATGTAGGCCCTGCTGTATTATTTATAAGCCAATTAGGGGAAGTGTTACTTGATTTGATGGGGAGCCGACACACAGAGTACATTTAACTAATGGAGACCAAGAGAGTAAAGGGAAGGAGGGGAGGGAGGACAGCTGAGGCGGACTATTCCGTACGATGCTCTAGGATTACGTGGCTAATTGCCCTGCTTTATCTGTCTGTCACGGATAGCCATGCATATTTTAGCGTTCCCAAAGACTTTGATTGTTTGCACTCGTGTTGGGGCTGTAACAAGTAGAGCAGAGGCCAGAGTGGAGTGTAGTTAAAAACTGGCAGCAGGGGAGGCAGGGAGGGGGCGACGGAGAGGAGAAAAGAGGAGGAGGAGGAGGAGGTGGGGGCGGCCGCGCACAAAAACTCAGACACTGTGACAGGTGGAGGAGAAGTTTTGACAAGGAGCAAAAAGGGTGCCGAGGTGGGAAAATGTAACAGGGGGAGGAAAAAAAAAAAAAAAAACATGTCTAAGCTGTTCATCGAGACGCCGCAATTAGGTGGCAGCACAAACAATAATTAATTTCACTTATTGCAGCCTGTAGCCGAGCGCGGCACCATGACCTCCTCTGCAACGCCGCTAAGAGACGGGTTTTCCTGATTCTGTTTTCTCATTTGCATGGCTTATTTGCAACAGAGCCACGGCGAAGCTGTGACATCCAAAGGGGTGGGAAGGGAAAAGTCCTCGCCGTGAAATGCCGGCGCTCGCCAGCAGCCGGAGGGGAAAAAAAAAGAGACTCTATATTTGCCTGCTGCTGCTTCTCAAAATGTAATGATGGACAGCTTTTCTCTGTTTCTCAGTGTGGAAAATATTGTTGTTGGAACAATTAATCAATTAGTCCATCGACACATGGAATTTGCCAAACATTTGCTGGTAGCAGCTTCTTAAATGTGAGAATTTGCTGCTTTATATCATTGATATAATTGGTTTTCAGACAAAAAAAGCAATCTAAAGATGACACGTTAACCTCTCAGAACTTGTGATGGGCATTTCCCATAATGTTTTATAGATTCAAATAAAAGATTTAAATAAAAATAAGTCAATAGGTATTGTAAATCAATGATTAAAATATATATTTATTACATAGTTGCAGCTCTACAAGTTATTCATATAAAACCTCAAATATGTTAATCCCTATTGATCCTGGAACCATTTGCTGTTGGTTGTTTTCTGCAAATTTATTAGAGTCCTCCTGGGTCGAGGCCCCCTGGTGAACAGCTCGACTCACGGAGTTGTGGAGGAACCTGAAGTGGAGCTCAAGGAGCAACTCTGACTGATGAGCTTTTTGAAAGTTGATCAGACACTTATGCTAAGAAGGGGAAACTGGAGCAAAGGTATCCTTAATTATCTGATGAAGGGAAGCTTATCTGAACGGTTTCTTTTTCTCTCCTCTTTTATCCTGCCGGATCACATGGCAGATCTTTACATAACAAAAGAACTACCTGGCAGGCCCGCTTCATTTAAAACGCCATCCTGCCACACTCGTGCATGTGTTGAGTCCAGGGTTCTGGTCCGGGGGGCCAAGGTCTCTGCGTCGCTTTGCGCTCAGCGACACGTTCCGAAGGTGTAATTCTCCTGAAATATTGCGCGATAAACATTCGGGCCCGAGCATATTGGAACATTTCTCCCTGTAACGAGTGTGTAATTAATTCACGATTAAAAGTATTAGCGCAGGCTTTGTGTGGTGATTTATTTAAAGGCTGGTACTAACGCTGGCTCGGTTTCCTCCTTTAGGAAATGGGTAATAAGATCCGATGCCAGGCCTTCTCCAGCATCCACACACACACACAGACATCCCATATTAGTGTGTCACCTCCATTAGAAGCCCACACATAGGCTAAGCACAGGAGCCCTGTCACCACCGCCATCACAGTCACCATGTTAACTTATTCATCCCTGTTAAAGCCCATGTAACTGGATAGCTGTTAATTAATATAGCTGTCGGGTAAATGGTTGCCGCCGGACCATCGCCACCATCCATCAGTAACATAATCTCAGGCTTGTTTATGTGCCAGGCCTTGGGCTCAATTAAGATAATGCTATGCAAACGAGGTCTCTCGCCATTAGCCTCATCACCGAGGGGCTGTTAATGGCATAATTGGGACACTCCAAAGAACAATTACCGTGGCACCTCCTCCCCACCTATGAGATCGGCAATCATCTGCGAGCATGACTGAGGAGTCATGAGCTGTAACCACCGGACGACGAGTCGCGGCTGCAGATTGACCCAGGAGGTCCAACAGGAGCAGCTGGGGAGCACAGACAGATGACTGCAGCCAAGACGTCTGCCCTGTGACCTGTCTGATTGTCTGAAATTATCATCACGTGATGCACTTCCATTGAAACAGATGACGGGGTTGATATTATCGACTTAATGAGCTCATATTACAGGACTGTGAGCATGAAGGCCAGTCTAACATGTTTGTTACCTGTCACAATGTGTGACGCAGTCTAAGGTGATCTTGTTTTCAATTTGTGTTGGATTGTAATATAGCAATTTGGAGGCATTTCAGACTGTCAGGTTTCTGGTGAATCATAGCTTTAGGCTTTTTTTTCTGAGCAGAAGACATGTCATGATGTTTCGTCATCTGTCTGTGCCACTCATGTTAATAAAAAGCAGCAAAAAGCAGCATAATTCTAAAATAGCACCACTAACAATATAGAGATACATGCCTATACTATGGAAAGACTAAATAAAAAGTCATCTTCTGGCTTGTGTTTCCATTGCAATTTGTTCCATTTTAATTTCCACTTGATCTTTCACCTCTTAAGACAGGGAGGTGCAGCAGGGGGTCATTAACAGCAATACTAGGCTTCAGTCGTTGGTTTCTTTTTATAAATAGATGCAGCAAAGGATCACAAACAGGGGTCAGCTGCTTAAAAGCAAAGCTCTACCCCTTAATTACCACAGTGCACCCAGTAAATGGTTTCTATGTGTAAATAACAGAACAATTATGGTCGTGAAGTTGTTTGGCATTGATTGACACCATGCCAGAGCCAGCATGAAACCCAATAAGGACCACCTTGACCACCTTTGATTGGATGGACAGCTGAGCGACCCAATGGAAATTTCCCATGATGAGACCATCTAAATCTGATAGCCAATAGCTAATAACCAATAGCCTGGGCTTTCAAATGATAAAACTTGGGCCTACTATTTTCACAAATAAGACTGAGAAATGGGGAGAGTCGTTTGACTTACAAACATTCGTAGATACAAACAATCGCTAACTGATGTACATAAATGTTCGTAAAATGCTGTATTGCCTTAGCTTCAAAGACGACCTGTAATTGTTTCTGGTAAGTCTTAGGGAATAGTACTTTCTTATTTAGAGTAGTAATGACATTTAAATGACCTGATTTACAATATTTAGACTTTTTCAGACTTTCCAGCATTTCAAGTTTTTAAGACATTTGCATTTGAATGCACAGGGCCAAAAATTAAACATTCAACGTGTGTTGCCCTGGAAGAACTGCCTGCTTTTAGCTATTTCTTTTTTTTATTCTGTGATTTTACCAGGTCAAAACTTTGAAACTTTAATGTTCTTGCTTTCAAGTCTTTAGGGAGTCAAATCTCAAGTCAAGTCCAGGTCGAGTATCAAGTGCTCATTTAGTCTGACTCAAGTTCAACACTACAGCTCTGTATGTTGATGTTTCAGTAAGATGTGGGCTGAATTTGGTCAAAAAGGTGTTTTTAAAGATACTGTGATAACAAACCTGTCTCATTAGAATTTACAGCAACATTCTAATTGCTGTTATCTTCTCAACTGACAAAATTTGCCCACTTTAAACATAGACATCTTTCGACCTGAACATTACCAAATAAATTCTTACTGGGAGAGGTGAACGTGACAGTGAAAGCAGTATGAAAAGGTGAGGGGGAGGAGGGGTAAATGATGTCGGTCCTCGGAGGGGGTGACAGAGGCTGGTGTTGGCAGGAGAATGCAGCCATGGTGAAGGTCAGCGAGGTAAGAGGGGGATAGAGAGGTTTGTGATGTGATAAAAAGCACTGCAACTACTGAGTCGTGACGGCTTATACCAGAGCCTTAAACTGTGTTATCTTTAACTTCTTTTCAATGGCACTGGGACACGTTGCTCCTTGGAGTCATCTCTGCTTCCTTTTTTTGTCTGTATCCTTATTATACCTTTGATTCCTTTGACCTAGACCAGGGGTGTCCAACCCTGGTCCCGGAGGGCCGGTGTGGATGCAGGCTTTTGTTCTAACCCCATTAGAGCCCTTGCTAAGGACCTTCATTAGTAGACTCAGGTGTGTTACTGCTTGGTTGGAACAAAAGCCTGTGCCCACACTGGTCCACCAGGACCAGGATTGGACACCCCTGACCTAGACTGACATGTCAAACTCTAAACGTTTCGCTCGACTAGAGACCTGAAGACAATCTCCCAGCTTTCATTGCTTATACTGTATGGACACAATTTAACAGAAAAAAACTGCATTGCAGAAAAGTGCATTGCCACTAAGCAGGGTTGGCGGTTTGATTCCTCGGCTCTTCCTGCCCATGTGTCAAAGTGTCCTTGAGCAAGACACTGAACCCCTCCTGATTGGCCAGCACCTTGTTAATGCATGGAATGGGTGAATATGAAGCAGAATTGTAAAGAGCTTTTGCCTGACAAAAGTTGGAGGGGGAAATGCTATATAAGTGTATAACCATTCTATAATCTTCAGGGTAGACCTTCATTTTGGGTCATGGCATGCAGAAATTGTTCCAATATGAAGGAAAAGGGAGAAAGGGGGAGAACAACGTTTCCATGTAGGCGTGTTCTTGACGTGATGTAAGGGGGCGTCGGTTTCTTAGTTTCTTGACGCTGTCCAAGTAACTATCTTCCGTTTAGAAGATCCCCAGACAAATGGTAGGCGGGGAGAGCTCTGATCTGTCCGTATTAATCTTTTATACTAATGATTCAACCAGGAGAGTTTCCATTCGAGCCTTAAAGTGCTCCCAACTGTCACCAAACATTCTGTATGCAGAAAAACCAAACCTCCTTTTTTTTCTCAGAACTCTGGACGTCTGAAATTACTCCTTTCGCTTTCTGCAACTATAATACGCACAAAAAAAAGATAAATCCGCAACTTTTAACAGACGAGTTTCACTGAAAATGAGCAAAATTGTCAGTTTTTAGTCGGATCATTTGCAATCTGTAACTAAATGTACCATTCTGAATATAGCAACAGGCAAAGTGTCATAGTCCCTGCACTGTGAACCTGCCATCCGAATTTGTAAACTTCCTAGGAGACTTTCTGTGTGCTGAGTCACATCCCACACAATTTCCTTCACCGCGCGTTTGTTGTTGATTTGCAGGTTTTCTTCCTTCAGCGGCGGAGACAAAAGCCGTGTCTCTGCAATACAGAGGCTCTTCCTATCTGTTGTCTGCTCACACCTCCACTTTGCTACATGACTCATATTCTCTCGCACACACACACACACGCACCATAGGCAGCTTCAGCGCTAGCGCTAGCTATAATGATTCCTCTGACACACATTGGGGCACATCATTCCACAGCACAGCACAGCTTTGCAGCTCAAGGCCCCTAAACCTCACTCACACTTCTCACTAGCAAGATGCTTTCTGTGTGTGTGTGTGTGTGTGTGTGCGTGCGTTCATGGCCATGTGGCTGAGCAGTGAGTATCTCCTTGGGAATTTTAAGAGTCAAGCCCCCCTAAATCTTCTTGTTTTAACTTTAGAAAATCAATAGGATAAATATCCTGTTTGCCCCTCTTGTCCTCTGCCGCCCACCTCCAGCTCGCTCAGGTTATCGGAGCGGAGAATCTCGTTCTCACCTCAGGCTATGTTTAAAATAATCCCCCCCTCTTTTTTTTTTTTTTTTTTTTTTGCTCTGGACGGCCAAGGATCTCAGGTGCAGCTTCCTTCCTTTTTTTCCCCCTTTAACAGTGAGCAAGAGGGAGAATCATGTTAACATATGCCATCGGAGAGCGCCACTGGCTAAGTCCTCCAATCGACCTGCTCCGTGTGTGATTAGGCTAGTGAAGCTGAGCCCGGCCCAGACACAGATCGAAGAGGGTACACTCTCAATATGGATGCGAGCCGTGCCTGCCGCAGCCACATCCAGCTGCTTCTATTGATTTTTTTGTCCTCAATTATATAATAGAAGCTCTGTTCTGGATTTGAACTTAAATCACATAGTTTGGCGAGCGAGCATGTCCTATAAATCAAGAAAGCATTTTGACTCATATGAAATAGGATTTTTATCGACTGCATTTGGCAACCCCTCTGGAGAGATTTGCGTGACCACTGTGTGCCAGCATGTTCGCGTTCTGTAGGTTCTTTTTTTTGTTTCCTTTTTTTTGTTCCAGGTGGTTGGACTAAAGACAAAGAGGCACTGGCACAAAACTTTGAGTGTGCAGTTCAGCAAGCCACAGCTCAAGCTCTCATAAATCTGTTTTCAAAAGCCTTTGGATTAGTTCTCCCTGTACACAGTTGACTCTTCTAATTGGGAAACATCCACTTTTATAGCCATTTGATCCATTGGCAACTTTGTTGAAACACAGCCCTAAATTCTTTATCCTCCTAAGGCATATCGATTTCTTTTCTCTGCAGGTTAGGGGAATCATTGTGAGTGAAAACACAACTGGACACTTACCCAGATTCACTGAAAAAAAAAAAGAAAGAAAAAAAGAGAATTCACCTTAATCTCACAGCCACTTAAAATTCTGTCTAATCCAACAACAAACTGATCTCTGAATGAAATGTAGCAATGAGAAGAAATAATTTATCTTCTAGTTCATCTCAAATTATTGAAGTGACAATAGGTTGAATTGAAATTTTAAAAAAATTTAAAAGAGTTTTTTGGTGCTTGACATTTAAAGTCTGTTTTGTCCATGTGCTGTATAAATGTTCTCATCTATCTCTCAGCAAGATTGAAAGTTTAAAGGCATGTTTCCCAAAATGCCTTTAAAGGTATATTTGTTGTATTATTAAGTTTTGTGCTGTTTCTCAGAGCTAAAACCCCTGTAGTTCGCAGTAAAACTCAATTTTTAAATCAGATTTTCAACCGTGTTTTTGTATTTAAAATGAAAACTGTACAATCCAGTGCTCTTCTGTATTTGCCGTCATTATTCACACGTCGGACACACTGTAACTTCACCTCCTCTATTCCCCACTGCGTGATATGACTGTCACTGTAAACCAAAGTATTTCATGCCCTATAGACCTGGTAAACTGACCCATCGGGCTGCGCTCATGGAGCACAAACATCGACCTAATTTCCAGCGGCCCGTCCTTCCTGCAAACGAGAGCGGCGCTATTATCGCCGAGTGCCATCAGACACCTGAAGGAGGAGCAGAAGGCGGCGGCCGGGGGATCGCCGGGGGTTCGGTTCGGGTGGGAGAGAGAGGGGTAACCCGAGCCTCAGATGCTAATCTTGCCACGCTCGGGCATTTTGGGGGATAATTGTAGCCCTGGCTCAGAGCTGGGGTGATGACGCGGGCGATCCACTGGAGATAAGCTCTGCTGGTTTGCTCTTCTTCCCCCCATCACCTGTCCTCCCCCCCTCTGCGTGATCTTAATCTCCTTTTTTTTCCCTTTCCCTATATCCTCTCCTCCTCCCTCCATATGAATATTCCTCAGAATGCCTGACGAGGCGGCAGGGAAAGGGTCGTGGGCGTAACTTTAGCTGGAGTAATGAGGCCTAATCCCCTGCTGACTGGGGCCTGTTTAAACAGCTCCTGGCTGAGCCACCCAGTAATGGAGTAATTAACCCCGGCGCCCTCTCCTGCCCGGCATCGCCGGTCCTCCATGACGTTAGCTCCCGGTATTCCACTCCGCCTGCACCGCTGCTCCATCATTGTCCTGGATGGGATGGCGGAGGAAGATGGGAAATTGATGGAAAAACATCAAATCAGCGCTGATGGGGAAACAGGTTGGAGATAGAACCTGTCTCGGCCCGATGCTTTGTCTTTGTAGGTGATATCATTGACGTGCCGTGTAAGGAAACTGTAATAGGAAGAGTTCAAGGTTCAAGGGTCATCATGGAGCACTGTGAATCACTCGAAAACGCAACCTCTCTCCAGTGATTTGATTTCCAGGCAATCACGCGCAGCCGATTCTTTGCATTTGCTTTTTTTTTTTTTTGGTGGGCTCACGAAAAACAATCAGAACAATCAAACAGCACAACACCACGCGCAGGCTTTCCATCAACAGCCTCCGCGCGTTCACGTCCCCGGCATCTTCCAACTTATCGCGCCGAGGCGTTTGAAGTAAGCAAGCCACCGCGTATTATGCCAGATGAAATGCTATCACGCGTGGTCGCTGAATGGTTTGTGTCATTAGGAGGATAAGGCAAACACGGGGAGCCGGGCGCGCTCAGAACCTCGCCTCGCTCGCACGCCTTTTCTTGAGGAGTGGGGGTGGGGGGGGGGAAGGCAAGATTAAGGGGATGTTCAGAGGCTCTCGTCTGTCAAGACTTCAAAGATGCCATCGACACTCCTTGTTTCCGCCGGCGCAGCGACCAAATCGCGCACACTCCGCCGCCTCTGTGGCTGTCAAAGCTCCTCCTGACATCCCCTTTATCAGGTACACAGGCTTTAATCCCGACACAGATAAATAAATCAACACACGGGGGTCCCGCTCTTTTTCAGCACCTCCTGGTGGCTGGGTACCTGCAACCGCTAAGAAACGGTCGCGGGGGAAAAAAAATTATCAAGACGTCATTAGCCGTCTGCTGGGGACAACAAAGAAAGGCCAATTACACGGTACAGAAGGGATAATTAATGTGCAATTGTCAAAATACAGACGAGCTAAGGAGTGAATTAACCAATAAGCACCGCATTTTCTCTGTCTTGGCAGTCGCATCTGATGATTCCGTGCAAGATAACAAGCGGGAAAAAAGGAAAAAAAGAAATCAAATCAGCAGTGGCATCAAGGCTTACACTCGCTGAATTGGGCTCATCCCCTCCTGCAGGCCCTGAATTGAATTTCAAAGTGTATCTATCAGTTTCTACAAACGGAGAAATGTGTTGCTTTCCACCTTTTTTTTTTTTCCAGGAGCAGAGATCCATCTTGACAACCAGCGCAACATCTGGAGCAGACAGATGAGGGGAGAACAGAGGAGTTTGAATTAGAGTTGACACGTCGACATGCAGGCAGACACGGCGCACATCAGAGCCAGCCCCGAGAGCGCTGGGATGGACACATCAGTCTGTTTAGTTATTGGCGAATCCTGAGTGCAAAAAAAAAAAAAACTGTGGGGACGGTGGGAAGCAATCTCAGGTATCGACAATAAAATAAATACAGAGGAACAAACCAAAGGAAAAAAACAGCAGTGTGTACCCAATGCGACCGCTTTAACTCGCAGAGAACTTCCCGGGAACGAAGAGAAAAAAAAAAGGAGGAGGTAAAAAAAAAAAAAAGCACAAGCTGGAAAGGCAGCGTTGTACCTGTCTGGGTGTGTTTCCGTCGGTTCTTTTCATTTTATTTTAACAGCAAAAGCGAAGCAGACAGAGATCACCACAGCCCGAATATGATGTCTGAACTGAGGAGAGAGAGATCTGTTGTTCCATTGTTCTGTTTGTTTGTTTTGAAGACCAGTCTGGCAGCGGTAAAGCGCATCCCTTTCAGAATACAAAAGATGCCTTAGAGGCAACATAAGTGAAGTTTTATGCTGATGACTGTTTGACAAACATCGGGGGTGAAACTGCAACTCTGTTCGGCTCGGAGAGAAGGCGCTGGGAAGAAAAAAAAAAATAACAGGGGTATGTGGGTAATGTGTGGGGGGGTTTAAAAACTGAAGGAGTGAGAGGACAAAAAAAAACTAATTTATATCCTATAAGAGGAATGTGAGGCACCCTGGGGGGCCCTGTAAGTTGTGAAAAATTAAAGGAGACGGATTCAAACTGTCCAATTTCCACTTCAAACAAACCCTGGGCTCCGTGCTCCTGGAGAGGCTGCCTCATAACCAACACATAGCCTCAGAAAGAGGTACCCCCCCACCACCCCCCCTCATCCCTTACCCACCACCTCTTCTCCCCCCACCTCTTCATCCCCTCCACTACTGCAGCCGCCACGTTTTTTTTATTTCATTTTATTATTTTTTTTATATATTTTTACTGGTACTCTCTATTTCCTCAATAACCCTGCTCTCTAATTCCCTTAAGCACTGTACTGGTTACACTAGCCACTGTCTCTCCCCTGCCTAATTATACCCTTGTGAGTCTATTAATCAACTTGTGAATTATTTAAGAAGGAGAGCTCCTCTGCCTGTAACTGGCTTTGACACTGTGAAGGAGAGACGGGGAAGAGAAGAGAAAGGGGGGGAGGCGAAGGAAAAGGAGGAAGTCGGAAAAGGTGGGCGGGTGGAAAGGAAGGAGAGGAAAGAAAGGGAAATTGGAAGAAAAGAAAAGAAAAGGGAGATGGAATCGGGGTCTTCTTGCGTAGTACGTCCCCCGAGGACCGGGCTGCCGGTGCAGCGCTGCACCCAGACGAGACAAAACCCCCATCAACATTCACCCTGTTTTTTTTTTGTTGTTGTTATTGTTGTTTCAGTTTTTTTCCCTTTCTACCCCATCCCACCCTCTATTTTCATGCATACGTTTTCATGATAAACAGGGAATTCATGAATATATGGAGTGATACGGTGAGAAATGGAGGAGGAGGAGGAGGAGGAGGAGGAGGAGGGGGGAGCAGAGGGTGAGGTGAAGGAAGAGAAAGAAGAAGAGTGAACAGTGGAAGCCAAAGAGTGAGCCGAGACCGGGAGGGAATTATGTAGACAGCAAGATATGCACGCACACACACACACACACAAGAAAAAGCAGAAGCATTCACATGCATTTACACACACACATACACACACGTCTTTGCATTGCAAGCGAAGCGGGGTCCTTCCGCTGTTTGACAGGAGGCTACGTCTCCCCGGAGCAGCAGGTACGCGTGGCGATGGTTTTGGTGATGATGATGATGGTTGTGGTTGTTAGCGCGCTAGCGGTCTGTCCTCCTCCTGCTCCCCTGGTCCCTCCTGTTGCAGCCCGCTCTTCATCAGTCGAGAGGAGAGCCGTCTAATGACTCCCATCGACACTGACGCCCGCCATAAGCAGCCGGGGCAGGAAAGAAACAGGCGTGAAAGTGAGATCATTATTATTTTCATAATGTTTTGTGCTCTCAGTCGGACCCCAGGCGCATCGCTGCACCGCCCGCAGAATCATAATGAAGTCTGAGGAGTGTTTTAGGGGCCAAAGAGAAGTCGATTATTTCAAAGCCGGCATGGTGGTTTAAAACGTCAGTTCAGCCAAATTATTAGAAAAAAAAACTGTAGTGGTGTCCGACTGTTCTGATTCGCCCATGTTTCGTATACAATGGAGGTAAATGGTAAACAAGGTCCTCACAATGTTGGAAAATGACAACTGAATGTTTCACTTTTCTTTGGGAAAGTCCTCTCTACCAAATAAATAGCCTAAAAGAAAAAAAAATGTTGACAGTGTGTTCTGGGAATTGTCCGGTGTACAATTGTTTCTTGAGAGAGATGTTACTGCATTTCTTTTTTTTTTTTTTTTTTATAAAATGCCAATTTTCAATTCTGTGAGCACCACAAATGAAATTCCGTTCACCCTCCATTGTGGCGTGGAGGCAGAACACCTCGAGAGACGGGATATCTCACAACCCGGGCGAATGAAATACAAACCGTCTTCATGGCTCCAGACAACATAGGTAAATGTGAAAATGTGTTTTCCAGTCATTTGGGTGAACCGACTCTAAACACTTCGCTCTCACCCATGTTTATTGAGCAACTGAGCCTGTGGGCTGCATGCTTGTGTGTTTTTTCGGTGTGTGTGTGTGCGATTCTTCTGTGTGTGTGTGTGAGTAGCACATCTCATTAGTCCCGAGTGGTGCTGTTGTCTGAAAGTCCACAGTGCTACGTCTCTGTGGGATGTTTATTAAATTAATAAAAAGTTGCTCAAGGCGAGCTGTACCAGGGAATGCCCAGGGCTCGGCTGTGATTGGCACTCTCCGCCGCCCCGCGTTCTCTCCAGGGTCCGCCTGCGTTTGCTTTAACTAACTGGCCGTGACTGAGGAGAGCAGGCTGACATGAAGCCCTTCTCTGTACTCCCCCCTCCTCCTCCTCCTCCTCCTCCATCTCACCCCTCCTCTGTCTAACTGGGCCCTGTTTGCAATGAATTGGGGAGACAAGAAATCTATGAAAAAAAGAAATCAGCCATTTCTTCTTTAAACAACAAGGAACGAATCAATTTAAAAGTATCAAATAACCGACCTGAAAATTCAGTTCAACCAGCCGAAGACACAGATCTGATCAGTGCGCTACAAAAGCAATAAATTACTGTAATATATTGATTTTTGCTGTAACACTGTAATGTAAATGGTACTATTTTACTCAGTACAAATGTCAGTAACGCAAATTACGATGTGTTTTTTAACGACTGAACCTGGAAGTGGTTCAGTCGTTTTTTTTTCTTCATACAAATTCACTAAAATCACCGCAAGATCAACAGCAGTGAAACGCTCGAAATGTTTCATTTTCTTTTCTTTTTGGTTTGTCAGAGAGAAGATGGAGATGAGTGAATGTTGGACAGCACATTCTCCAGATATGCTCATTACTTTAGGATGGTGAAACATAAGGAAGTGAAGAAAATTGATTTTATGTGCTACACCTAAATAATAGTCTATTTCCTGAAATAGCAGCAGTAATTTACCATATACAGAAGTGCCATAGTAACATGAAGTTAGCAAGGAAGCAAATGAGCGTGAGAGTGGAGATAAAACCACAAAACAGACAAAATGAACCTTCTCCTGCTCTGAGATTCTTCAGCATCAAGAGGTTAGGAGACTTGTTGTTGAAGACATGAAAACCACTTTCAACAGTGGAATCACCAGCTTTTAGAAAACTTGTGCAGTGCAAGTTCAATGATTAATAGGATAAGAGTTCAAAGAACAATTATCCATAATATCATACAAATCACATAGAAGATCAATACAAAACATGAAGAATATATTCTGTAAGATGTTTAAAAAGGAGATTATAAAGGATCCAATTAAATAATCGCACAAATGGCTGCAATCTAAATTAAATATCAGTCATTAGTTGAAGCCCTACTTCTAATATTATATTAAACTATTTTCTCATTGCATTGATGATGTGATGATATATATTGATACTGTAACAGTAAGATTGTATTTTACTACAGATACAATCAGTCAGTATCAGTTTTTGGGGATTAAAATTAAAATAAAAATTCACTTGACAAGTGGATGGAAACACTACAATTATCTTCAAATTCCTATTTCAGGTCCTTTGTGTACAGAACTGTGTTAGAACATGTGGATGGGAAATCCTTGCTTACCCGTGAATCCCCATTAGTGTCTGTTGTCCTGCTGTTTCTGTTTACCCTGATTTTTAGCTTGTAGCTCGGAGGGCCAAGAGAAGTGATGTTCACACCTCAAAACCCAACAGGACGGCTGGAGACACGAGGTGAAGGCCTGTGGACAAGAAACAGAGCAGAGGTCATGGAGAGGAGACAGTATTTATGTCGAAAGAGAATAATCAGACAGGCAGGGGTGGAGGAGACTCCAGAGGGGAAGATGAGTCTAGCTTGTTGGAGAGAAAAAAAAAAATGAAAAAATTAGTCATTATACAACAATTTCTCACTTCACACAAACACTTTATTTAGACTACCGGCATTATGTTCCAATTAAACACAAAAGAAAAGTCTTGCGTTTCAAACTCTTGAGAGAAATCTGCATATCGCCTTTCAGGAAAAAAAAAAAAAAAAGGAAACAAAGGGAAAAATTAAAATATATTATCATCTCTTAAAAATCCTTTTAAAAATAAACAAGACAAACACAAACAAAACACAACAAAAAAGCCCCACTCTGTCTCTTTCACTTTATACATCTCTGTCTATCTTCCTCTCTCCGGCTCGGCTGGGTGACTCTCTGAGGAGGAGGAGGAGGAGGAGGAAGGGGGGGCTGGGAGAGCTCATTTGCATATAAACTGTGAGAGGCAGGGATTGTCATCGGCGGCACATTAGACGCAAGGAGCGCGAAGGGAGAGGATTTTCATGTGCAAATTTCAGCCTCGCCAACTCTGTGCATTATTATTTCATCAGCACCTAAGAAAGAAAAACCCCTCCGATCCGACCACCCCCCCCCCTCAAAAAACCCCGCCACCATCCCCATGGACAACTTCAAGATTCAGACCAAAATCCCCCCACCCGTCGTGCCTCTTCCCCAGAAGGCCCCGCTACAGAGTAGTGGGCCCACGACGCTGGGAGGAGGCGATCCGCGAGATCTGATAAGAGGGAGGGGGGGGGATCCGCGGGAAAAGAGGGAACAGATATACACCAGTTGTGACCAGCGATATTGGTGTTCCTTGCATGAATTGCTTGTAAACTGTGAGGCTGGAGGCTTGCTGGCTTTCAAGTTTAAAAAGGAGATTACAGCCAATTAGCAGGGCCTCTGAAAACCCTTTACTGCCTGGGGAATAGCGGCTGATCCCTAATGTGGGACAGCTGTGAGCAACAAAGGAACAGTCGCAGTCTTGGAAAAAAAACACACACACTTGCAAGCAAAGCACTTTCAAAAACACACACATATTGCATTCACGTATAATCTCACATGCAAACAAATGGAAAAAAAACCCTCATTGATACCAATGGCTGCAAAGAGGCGCTATCAGGCGATGAAAAATGAATGAGTGCATGACTGCAACTACGCAAACAGATACAAACGTGCACAAAGTGTGCGCACATTCCCGAGGTGACAAAACGGGAACAGACAGGGGAGGTAAATATGTTTTAAAAGGTGAGAGGGGGGGGGAGAAAAAAAGCGTTTGTGGGTTGGGGAACGTATTTCATCCTTTTAAATCAATTTGTCAGGTTCTTCTCAGAGCCGCGTCACCAAAAGAGTCGAGTGTTTCCCTGTAAACTGCCATCTTTCATTTCTTTGTCTGACTCGCTCCACTGTACCACGACACACCAGAGACCCGGAGCGCGAGGTGAGCGGAAAGGTTCAAAGCCCAGATGGGAGCAGCGCCTGTGTACCCCTGAGCACCGCGGATTACCTCATTCACTTCTCATGTCAAACGCGCGGCAGGAAGAGGAGGAACACAAGTCGAAAGATCTCCGCGGGCTCCGTAATCTACGACGATTTATGCTGAGCCCCACGACCCCCGCGTTACCAGTCGCGCTCAATGAGTTCCTTCTTCCTCTTTATCTTTTCTCCTCCTGCGCTTCATACCACTTTCTGTCTGTTTTTTTTTTTTGTCTGTGTACCTTTCTGTCATGTTCCCCCTGCACCTGAACATCCTCGCTACAACCCGCCATCTTTCTCCGGCTCCCTCATCCCTGCACACACTTGAGCGAAAACAGCTGTCTGCTAACTATTTTGACTCATGCATAAAGGGATTCAGATCCTCCACATGCATTATACAGCTCCTCCTAAACGGTCTAAGGAGTATAAGTGTACAGCTTCTTATTAAGGAGGTAATTAGTAACAACAAATGGGTTGGTTTTGTTCAACAGCTAAACCTGTTCTTCGGATGAAAAAGGACATTCTCACAAAGGTACGTTAAGGATTGTTCTGCATATTACCTTCACAAAATCTTGGCCTACTATAATGAATTATCACCAGTGAATTGTATTTAATTAATCAGTTAAAACTTTACCTTCTTCCCCCCGCCTATAAGTGTACTTACGCATGCTAAATTTCTGCAACTAGTTGCCCAATCTACATTCTTTCTACTCTCTACATTTGACTTAAGTTTGATTTCGGATATTCGTGTGGACTAGGCCTGAGATGGCAGCTGTTGAGGGTGTAAAGTGTCCAGTGAGCCGCATTCAAAATTCCAGCTGTTTGAGTGCACCACTGCATAGTGTGAACACACTTAAGTACCTAAAATATAAAGGTTAAGTGCAGAAGTAGGTGATTTGGGACACAACACGTGTGAATCCATGAAACCCGCCATGTTACACTGCCATGTTTCTATAGTTGCCCAGGATGGCTGTGGCTCAGAGTGGTGCAGCATGGATATAATATAAAACTGGATACCAGACTGAAAAATGGTTGCCATCCATTTTAATGGAAGTTGCTCGCCTGGTGCATACACCAAAAAAGTTTCTGACTTCCTGGTTTATTTCATCATTATGCGACACATAGGGAATGTGCAGAAGAGTCACCTCCCATGATGCTCTAGGGCAGGGGTGGGCAATCCTGGTCCTGGAGGGCCGGTGTGGGCCCTCTAGGACCAGGATTGCCCACCCCTGCTCTAGGGCCTCCCATCAGGTTTTTGATGAAAGTCCATGACTTAAAAATATGAAACACAAAGATTTGCAATTAACAGGGTTATAGTTGTAGGTGTCTGTCACCAGTTTTATCAGCTTCTCTTTTACTATTGTAGTCTATGCTTTTTGGGTCGCATGGGATTTTTTTGTTGCATTACCACAAGTGACCACCGGGGAAAAAAAATACATGCGTCATGTAGTGTATGAATGTGTATGAACGGTTATATTCCAATGATGGCTCTAGAAACGACCTGTCACTTCATTCATGGCCGCCGCAGGCTCTGCTACAT